>JAHBCN010008554.1:0-38490 GCA_019359885.1 Listronotus oregonensis | reverse complement strand
AGGTTTGTCTAGTAATTTCTGAGATATTTGATTTTAAATATAGCCCATTTTACTACTAACTGACACATTGACTTATCAAGATTATAAGGCACCTTCTAAGAAAGTAGAAACCTAAAATTTGGTATGCAAGGTAGTTTTAGGACACAGGGGGAATTCTGAAAACTACACATTTTTACCCGGGACACCCTAAATCAGGGGCGGTAATATCGTATATTTAAGAGGTGGGGGGTATTTCAGAAGTTTGCAATCTGATTAAACTTAAGTTTTTGGGGTTATAATCATCTATGTATTAACAATGCAAACAAGATTTTATTTCATTTATTAAACTCAGAAAAACGAGGAAAGATCCCACCAAAAACACCTATAAAAATCAGCTTCTTAAACTACTTAGATCTTAAATTAGACCATGTTGTGTCCTCAATTTTATTATAATTAGATTACATACCCAACACACTCTTCTTATTTCAAGGATACTGAGTACCTACCTATTATACGTGTTGAACTTTGAATTCAACACACATAATAGGTAATTCAAGTTTCCCTTATTTTCAGAGGCAGCGTATTTTAAATAGGAGTTTGACCCTTATTTTACATAAGTGTTTATGGCGAGACTATGTTTTGTTTGCAAATAATTAAAGACTAGAAAACTAAAATTTTGTTTATTTAAAATAATAATTAAAGATAGAAAATTTTTTGTTTTTTACCTTTGTTTAATTCTAGCTGCAAAACCCGGCATTGCCCGGGTCGAAATACATCGCACGCTTAATGATTGTACAATCAATTTGTCTATCTTATAATTGTAAACATTTTTTTTTTTTTCATTAAACGTACGTTGTAAATAGTATATACAAAATTGATTTATTAATTAACTTATTAAAATAATGATTAGTTAAGTAATTTTGAATTTTTGTTGATCATTCCGGAAATTTTGAGAACTCTCTAGATTATTCCAGAAACTTTCTAAAACATTTTAGATCGATTACAACACTTAAACACATTTTGGAACTTCCAAGATCATTTCAAAAATTTTTAGAACTTTCCAGACGTTCTTGTTTAATTACATCAGTTGCACACATTTTTGAACTTTCTAGATCATTCTAGAAACTTTTAGAACTTTCTAGATCATTTCAGAAGCTTTCTAAAACATTCTAGATCGATTACAAAAATTGCACACATTTTGGAACTTTCTAGATCATCTCATCTAGACAGAAATTTACAGAGCTTTCTAGAAGTTTACATGCGTTAGAGAATAACTTCCACCCACCGCGACCAAACTTCCTTACATGTAGTGCAGACCTAGGGTTCCTACCACCATAGCTGTTAGTGGGTGGCAGTGGGTAGTTATGAAGAAAACGATGGACAGTTTCCTTTTATATATGTAATAAGATTATTAAAAAACAATAAAACCAATGCGTTTGACTGCTAAATTTAATTTTTAAAACTTATTAGAAAATTAAACACTAAAATGTCAAAACTTAGTTTAAAACTTACTTTGCAACTTGTACTTACGTAAAGGTCAAGTCGTTTATTTACAGATTAAGCCAATTCCAGAACGCTTTGATTGATCATCCTTAAATGCGAGAAACTTACAGAAGTTTAAGATTAAAAGCCGTATCATTTTATTTAAAAAAATAGTAAAATGTAATTTTGCATCGTTTGAAATTGTAGTAATTTTTTTAAATGCCACACCCTACAGTAATTTGCTTTTTACTTTATGATAAATTGGAAGAAATTCCTTTAGTATGGAAAAAAGAAGTAGTAATAAAATAAGAACTGTACCACGTGTTGGCATTGTCTCTTATGGCACGACACAACCTTGGAAAAATAAATGCCCAATCACGATTTGTCAATATTAGGATCTACATTTTTTCCTGCATAAGGACTATATTTCCTACATATTAATATGGCTAATTGCAGTAGATTTTGCATTTTATATGGTTTCACACAACTACAACAAGCCTCTTAAGATTCTTGATGAATCCTAAATCGTTGCTCTTGACATATCCAAAGCATTTATTTAGGTCTGGTATGATGGGCCCTTTAACAAACTTTCTTTCTAAGGTTTTTTACATAAACTCTTCCACAATTAATTTCATTTATAGTTTTGCAGACGATAGTACTCTCCACTATAATATTCAATTTCTTAAGCCACCCTGTAAGCCTGGTTTGGAAAACAAGCGCAGGTCAATGCAAATATCTCTTTTACAAGACCTTAAACTAATTTTAGATAGGTGCGCCAAAAATATTGTTTAGTTTAATGGCCCCAACAGTCATTTTCGCAGTCGCAAAAAAAGTCTGTCAATGCTCATCCGTTACATATGAGCGGCCAAGTTCTGCAAAACAAAAAGTCATTTAAGCTTGTTGGTGTTACTTTGAGAATAACCTAAACTGGCACAACCACATTACATTCATAGCCTCAGCAGCTTCAAAAAAGGTTTAATTCCTTTTCCAAGCCAGAAAGTACTTCTCCTTTTCTAATCTGTATATTTCAAAAACTCTCTGTAGAACATTATTCTCATTTCTGCTTACAAAAAACTTTTTTCTCTTGCCTTCCGACGGACTGTAGCAAATATGTCGCTCTTTTATAGGTATTTTTACAGCTTCTGCTCTGGGGAGTTGGCCAGTATAATCCCTTTTTGGCAGCCCCCATCAGTTCAGTCCATCTTAAAAGGTCCCAGCTGTGGATTTTCTTTATTGTCCTTTTTAATAAATTTATTATATTGAGGTTATTTTTTGAAATAATGACAATTTTTAGGGGTGTTTTATCATTGACCTATCATTATTTAGAATAACGTTTTTTGTTAACACATTTAATATAACACTTACCACAGTTATGAACAAAAGACTGAAGGGAAATATGCCACGTTGCCAAATACACAATTGACATATTCAGAGGTTTCTTATTAGTTACTATAGCATCTTAAAAAAAGACCCTTATCTACAAGATTGTTTTAACGGTATACCATACTCAAATAATAAAATATTTTCTCGTGTTAAATTAAATCCTGATTTTTAAAAACCCATAAGAGTATGATGTAATAAACAAATATTGTACTAAATTGTAAAATTAATATACACAGTTATTAGCTTATTGCAAACTATTCAATTAAACTGCGAGAAACTCGCATTCAAGTAAGAATAATTAGAGCTCAAGTCGGATTATCAGACCTTTACCTGATATTCGACAAACCTTATAGCACAACATGAAAATATATGGTTCGCATAATGCTTGGGGGTTTTCGGGAGCAATAAAAGCCACTGGAAGTTAATTTGCGTGTCTTAGAGAAGTTTAATTTTCTGCAAAAGATATTTAATTGTTTGAGTATTTAATATTAAAATATTTTAAAAAATATAATGGTCGTAAAGTTGAGCAGCAGCGTGAGCCAGCATAAATTAAATACCGGAATTTATTGAGGTGTAAAAGTCACAATTTTCTTTTCCAAAATAAAAATCTTTTACGACAGTAAGAATAATAAAATTATTTTTTAAAAATATTTCTAGTTACTAATACTTTTTTTAAAATAACATTTTAAAATAAATAAAAGTTTTTTAATAACTACTAGACTAGTTACTTTTTTGCAAAACAATATTTTTGTCTATAAGTTAACATAATTAAATTTTTAAAATCAAATGGTGAAAAAATAAAATTATTTTTTTTTTAAAAATTTTTAGTAAATACGTTTTTTAAAATAATATATTAAAATAAATCAAAGTTAAAAATTTTCGTTAATATCCACTAGACTAGTTACTTTTATGCATGATAATTTTTAATATTTAAAAAAAAATATTTTTAGAAAATATTTTTTAAAAAATATTATTTTAAAGTAAATAAAAGTTTATTAATTTTTTTAATACCTACTAGACTAGTTACTTTTTTGCATAATAATATTTTTGTCTGTAAATTTTTATAATTTTTTTTTTTAATTAAATGGTAAAATAATAAAATTATTTTTTTTAATATCTTTCTAGTTAATACCTTTTTAAAATAAATTTTAAAAATAAATAAAAGGTAATTTATTTTTTTAATACCTACTAGACTAGTTACTTTTTTGCATAATAATGTTTTTGTAAATAAATTTTTATAATTATTTTTTTAAATTGAATGGTGAAATAATAAAATTAATTTTTTAATAATCTATCTAGTTAATACTTTTTTTAAAATACAATTTAAAAATAAATGAAAGGTAATTCATTTTTTTATACCTACCAGACTAGTTACTTTTTTGCATAATAATATTTTTGTCTCTAAATTTCTATAATTAAATTTTTAAAATTAAATGGTAAAATAAAAAAAAATAGTTTTTTAAAAATATTTCCAGTTAATACATATTTTTAAATAAATTAAAGGTTCTGGTTGGTGTGTGTAAATTATGCTGTGCACATTAATTAACAAGTACCAAACATTGAACTAAAAATTAGAATCATTAAAGTAGATGTGTGCTTGAATAAGATTTTTTTTTTTTAAATTTGAAACAAAACAGGTTAAATAAATTTATATTAAAATAATATCAGTAAAGCGCACCGTACTGCGAACATAGGAGGCTCCTGGATTTTGATGTACCCAATTCTAAAATACCAATAATAATTTTGTGGCTTGTATTTCAATTTCCCTGTTTCCTCGGTGGTTCTTTTGGGTTGGGACTGGTGGGGGGGTGCGTTGATAAACGGAAGAATTATTTTGCCCGTTTAGTTCTGTACTACGTTTTTATTTTTAGTAAGAGGATGCAGTGTTTTGGAAGTAGCAGGAGCTATAGCGTCAACCGACTTCGATCGGATTTCTTATCAGCCATAAATTTAAAATTAGTTGCTTAGGACCTGAACGTTTGCTAGGTCTTAAGAACCAAACATTTTTCCTAATAAAATAAAAAGAATTTTTCAAATAAATAATGGAACGTAGAAGATATTCTAAAAAAATAAATTAAGTGCATTCATAGAATAAAAAAAGAAAAACTCTTTAAGTTATCGAAGAAGCTCAAATAAACCACCTTCAGCCAAACAATAACCAAGATTGTCATAAAACGCCTTCTGAATTTCTAGAATGCTGAGGGTAATAATCCAAAGAATTTTCAATTTATAATTGCAATTCTTTGTTTTAGCCCTATTCTCCTAAAACCTAAATTTAAATTACGTGACCCAAGAAAAAAATCATTTTATTTTCCATTTCCATTACAGTTTCACAAAATTGCATTCGTCTAAAATATCATCAGAGAAAATTTCATATTTTTCTTACTTTGTAGGATCGGTATCCATTTTTTCTCAGCACTCTACCCACTGATCTTCTGCTCAAATTAACCTGTTTTGCAATTGTATTAATGAAAATTGTAGGATTTTTAAAACACTTGCCACTACCATAATTTCCTTTATTTTCCTTTCGTTGTTTTCTTCTGGGACACTATCATGTTTATGTTTTTTGGAGATAACAACCTGTCAGAAGGTTTTTAATGACTCGGTGAATGGGAAATCTGGGAGTCGGCCTGGTTGGAAATAAATTAATACATAATTCCCTAATTCCCCTAACAGGATTTTCACGGTGATACCATTTAATAATTTTAATTTTCTTTCCAGTTCGTAAACATCCATTATTAATAATTTTTTTTTATTAAAAAAAAAACTTTTGGTCGCAAATAATCGACCATAAAACTTTACTGTCGAGCGTTCGATATAAAAATTATTTCGGGGCGTATTGTTGATCGCTTTGCCGGACACGCGGGGTCTTAGTTTGTTTACCAAAATTAATCGATAAGCAATGCGTGCGGCGTTTTTAGGTACATCCAAAATGCTCCAGGATTGTCCTATGTTCGCAGTCCTCTGCGCTTTACTGTATATTATATAAGCAGATCTAAATTTAATTTATTTAATATACTAAAAGTTAGATATCGAAATGATAGTGCCCTGTACACTTTTTCCTAGAGGTTTATTTTAAACGTAATTTATTCGGATCGCTAAATTTAAAGGGGTAGTTTGTTTCCATACTTACCTTACTCTGCAGCTTTTTGCTTGATTTTATTTTCGAGATACAATAAAATGTTTTTTTTTTTAATAAAATATACTATCCGCATGAGACAATAGGATGGACGAACTTAAAATGCTCCAATTAAGATTGCAGTGGAATTAAAGTGAATCTTTTAAATTATTTAATTAAAAGTTGTAATTTTAAAAATAAAAGTTTTTTTTTTGGCTATTTTTTGCTTATTAAGTTAATTTTGAATTTACCCATTACTAAAAAGCTATTGTTTATTTACTTAATGTTAGGTTTAATAAATCAAAGTTTCTATACAGGGTAAGTCTGTGAAGTGAGATCCGCGTATATTTTTTTAAATATTCAAATTGGGAAAATGTTTTTTACAAAAATATTTTGGTTTTTGCTGCTCTATATTTTGCAAACAAAGTTATGTATACAGGGTGTATCAAAAGTTCGCAAAAAACATTTTTTTAAATAATCCTGTTTTTGTTACATTTTTGTTTTCTGCATAAAATTCTAGATATTTTTTATTCAGCATATCATATCCTTGTATTCAAGTGTTTACGAGATATTCGCATTTAAATAAAAATTAGAAAGGGAAAAATCCGCTCATCTTTTGTTTTACGTTTCTATGGCTTTAGCGGTTTTTTAAGAGTTGCTATAGCGATTAATAAAAAAGTCAAAACGACAGTTTTATTAATCTTTTTTTCTTGTTTAAGGTTTTATCTATTTCTACTTACTTATTAATTATTTCTATGGCTGTGTGGTCACTCTATAAAAACCGATAAAACCATAAAAACGTAAAACAACATTAAAAAATGAGCAGATTTTTTAATTCTAAATTTGTATTTAATTGCGAATAATTCGTAAACAATTGAATATAGGGATATGATATGCCAGATAAAAAATATCGGTAATTTTATGTAGAAAACAAAAATGTAACAAAAAATATGGAAAGTCATTAAAAAAATTAACTTTGTCTTTATATTGAGCAGCAAAAACCAAAATATTTTTGTATATTTTTTTTTTCTCAATTTAGATATTTTAAGCAATAAACAGGGTGTCTCACTTATAAACTTACCCTGTATACATATGTGTATATATTTTTAACTAGTTTTAAGTTTAAATAAATACCTTATTTAATAATTTGCCAAATACTTTATTCAACAAAAAAGTTCAAGCAAGTTAGTTTAGCTAAAAATCGAAAGTATAAAAAGTAGACTTTTTTTATCCTTGTTCTCCATTTTACTTTAAGCAGTTAAAATGCTTACGAGAGAATTATATAGAAATATATATTTTTTATAATATATCTAAGTGTGATTCACTTATTGGCAGTACAGTTAAAACTTTAAAAATTATTCTTAGCAGTTTTTGCCTATTTGTTATTTTAAAATGTACATAATGTAATATGTACATGAAATAGGAAAAGTTTTGTTTTAATATTTTAGATTCTCTAGGGTACAAAAAATATATTTAGATTAGGGTTAAAAAGAAAATGTTTTTAAAATATAAATTTTTCTTTCTTATAATTTGAAGTGTAGAACCTGGTACCTAAGGATACAAGTATTCGCGTATAGTTCTATAGTTAAAAAAAATATATCAATTATAATCTTGAAAAAGTTTACAACCCGTCAATAAAACTTTAATAATTTTTTTATTTATCTATCTTAATTTTTTAATAATATAATACTTAAACATTTGTTGGACCGGCCTTTAGGAATATAAAAATTGCAACAAAGTGCACCAATAAAAATATAATATTAAAAAAAAATAACATATACATTATGTGTATGATATAATGATCTAATTAAATTAATTAATTATTATAATTATTATTATTGCACATACGGATGTTAAGTCATCTAGGGCAGATGTAATATCTAAGAATTTATAACCTTTATATTATAGAACATAAGCTTGTTTTGTGAATTAAAAAAAAAAAAAAAAAAATAGTAATATATGAGTATATATTATATATATGAGAAATTTTGCTTTATTTAAAAACTTTTAATAATAAATTATTTTAAAAATAAACTATTTTTGTTTAAAATCATAAATCATTAATGGTAAATATTAAAAAGTATTTTTACAAGGTAACAATAAACTTACCTTTAATTTTTTTTTATAAATTACGTTCTTTATTGTTTCGAACTTGCGAAAAACTTTTAGGAGTTTTTAGCCCTTTCGGATAAACTTCTGTTTCTCGCAAAGGGAACGCTCGCACTGTGATGAACAAGCGCCACGGTGGTCAAATACGTTGAAACATTCGGATAACAAGTATTCTTTGGCGTTGGATGACTGATAACACGCAGGCTCCCAAGTTCAAAAAATTTAGAGGGAAAAGTGAAACAGCAAAGTATGAGCAAACTTTGTTTTTTTCGAAAGATGCTGTTTTTACCAATAAGAGTTTTTTTTTGTTATTTAAGTATGTTTAATATAAACATTTTTTGATTACTTCATTACAAAAATGGAAAGTTTTAAGGCTCTGTTTTAAACAAAAAATATACTTTTCGCTTTAGTGACCCAAAAAGGGAAAAGTCGAAGGGAGCTTAACCCCCTCAAGCAAAAGATTAGCCTTCCAAAATGTAATAAGTTTAAACGATTTTATTTGTATTAATTGTACGGAGTCAACCAAAAAGGGATTTTTTCATATTAAAAAAAAAATGTCAAACATCTTGTGTATTTTTTCACGCCGAATCCTGAAGAAATATTTTTTTAATGGGACACCTTACTTAGTGGCGCGATTTTAAAAGCGTCTTAATTTTTAAATAGGTTTCAATAAAAAGGACTTCATATTTATTTCAAATATTAGATTTATAGGAGAAACTTTCGGTTTAAATGTGAAAATAGGAAAAGGTAGCAATAAATTTCTTAAATGCCAGAACACAGAAAACTTAATATTTTGTCTTGGTTAAGCGTTAAGTGTTTATTAAAATAATATATGGACTGACAAAAATAAATTCTGTTTTTAGATTATTTTACAAAAGTGATGAGATTGCAATTGTTAAACGTGGAAATAAATGAGACTAACAAAATATTGACTTTTTGTCTTTTGATATTGCAGAATATTTAATGTTATATGTATTTTTCTTATATAAATTAAATTAAAAATGTTGTTACTATAAATTAATACTAATTCGTTTTTAATAAAACCTATCGAAAAAATTGTATATTTTTAAAAACGCATTAATAAATAAAGTGTTTTGTTAAAAATGTTAATTTTGTGTCATCGAATTTAATGCACAAAGGGTTTTGGCCCTCAAATTATTGTTTGTAAAAAGGAATATTAAAATAAACCTGAAAAATGTGGTTGATAAACATGCGAAAAAATATTTTTTTGGTGTTTTGTTTTTTTAAAAAATAAAAAAATAACAAATATGTTCGCAAAATAAAAATATTACTTAACGTACAGTTTGACTTTATCTGTTTTTTGTTAACATCGATACAGGCATCTTGAAATACTATAAGAATTAATTTAATATCCTACTGTTTGTCGGAATATAGACATTATAGACTGCCAAAAAATCGGCCTGCTAGTTGAGCCTCTGTTTCTCTTATCACTTTTAAACCGATAAATATTTGTTATTGAGTTAAATTTATTATTAATTAATTGTGAAAAATGGAATCCATTTACCCTATTTGTTTGTTGTATATTTTTTTTCCCGTATTGTACATTACTTACAAAATTGCAAATCGACCTTATACATATATTATTTTAAAAATACTTAAAATTAAAAAAAAAAAGTTTTAACACACGAAAAATTAAATAGAAATTATAAAAATATAAAATTTGTATTTTAAAATATATTGTAATTTATTTTTTTTTTGTGACAAAATGCCACAAATATTGGATTACTTGTACCTAATTATTGCGGCATAAGATATGGGTTACTAAAATTTGTTTATTTTTAATTGAATAAAACACCTATTAGGTTACCGTGGCTACTGACTTTTTTAATAAATGAAATAATTTTTTTGTTGTAACCATGGTTACTGATTTTGAACTAATGCAATACATTTGTTGTTGTTGTGTTTATTTCAATTAAATTAAACAGATTATCAGCCAGTTGCAGAAAACGGTTAAAAATTTAATTGTTTAAACTCTTAATTCTCCGTTAAATATAAAAATTTTGTTTTTTAACGGTCCATTAGCTAATCATCTGTTAAATTGACAAATGCCTGATTAAATCACAAAATGGATTGCACAAAAGCAAATTAGATTTAATTCTATGTTAAAAGTGACTTAACGGAGTGTTAACCTAATTGGTGGAATTTCTTTTTATTAAAGTGACAGCCTCAAACCAAAAATTTAGCAGTTTGCTTACAAAATTACTTTATTTAAGACAAAAGTACATTAGATTGATTGAAATTAAGTAAGGAAGGAAAAAACTTATTTGTTTTCTATTTACCTACTAAAAATTACATTATTTTCTTCTTCTGTATTTCAGATGTCTGATTCATCTCTTATCACCGCTTTCCTCTGAAGAAGATGGTTCAGACATTTTCAAAGGGTTCGTGTTCTTGAGACCGTACAAATCCATTTGAAATGTATGATGATCTTGATTTTAAGACAAGATTTCGTTTTTCCAAGGATACCGTTATGGAATTTCTTCATTTATTTGGCCAGAACATTGAACCAACAATACCAATAAATCCATAAGTGTTTCTTCAGGTCTTGGTAACTTTAAGATTCTATGCAACCGGAGCATTTAACAAGTGATAGGTGAACATTTAAATCCACAACAACAGTGTGCAGAATTTTACTAAAAGTTACCAGGCAAATATGTTTATTAAAAACAGATATATAAATATGCCAACACATGAAGAACAAAACAAAGTCATCTTTATTTTTATATAGCCGATTTCCCGAATAATTGAAGCACTTGATTGCACACAACATTAAGATTCAGTCACCTGGAGGAAATCGGGAGAACTGACCGCAAAGAAAAGGATTTTTTTCTTAATGTTCAGATGATTTGTGATGCTTCACTAAAGATCAGGCATATAATTGCCGTTGGCCAGGGTCTGTCCATGATGTACCATTTTTAACGACTGTCCATTGCCTGTTCTTTTTCAGAATGGTCACTTTGGCGAGACATTACTTCTAGGTGACGGTGGATACCCGAAACCTTATCTTCTAACTCCTTTATTAATCCAAGTACACCAAGTCAAGAGGCCTATAACAGGTCACATATATCTTCAAGAAATACCGTTGAAGATGTTTTGGTGTTCTAAAACGACCTTTCCATGTTTATATTTAGGTACCACAAACTGGAAAATATACCACCAGTAATAGTAGCATGTATCTTGCATAATATTGCCCTTGACTTAATGACGACCAACCACTAGATGAGATTATTTTGTTCCTGAATTAATACAAAGGATGCTGTTGACAAGCCTTATAAATGAAAATGAAAATTCTGCAGTAAGAAACGCATTGGTAAACACAATTTTTTCAGTATAAATTGTATTAGAGATTGTATCCTTTATATTATTCATTCGTTTCTTGCTCGACGTACGCCTGCATGGACTAAATTCTCCAAAACTTTATTTTATTTCTTTTGTTTTTCCCGTCTTTTGTTTCTAAAGTGACATTTGAATTATTCCTGATAAATAGTTAGGTTAGGTCGTTATCTTTGGTGTTCGCGAATGACCTAGTTGGACGCCTTTAGGTGAACTACGGGAAGAACGCCAAATTACTTTTAGTTCATTTACCTAACTCATAACCTCTTCAAACGAGCCCCTAAGATTTTTTTACAAAATCCCATTTCAGCATTACATATTTTTTTTAAATAATGTGAAGCTTAATTCTTAGTTAACCAAGGACTTCAATATGGCTTAGGGCCATACTTAGGCCTCATGAAATATAAAAAAATTTTCATCGTAGAACACTCTAATGGTTTGCATTATGAGTCGTGCAAAAGAACTAGCGAACTAAAAGCACGAACTAGTTCCAATAGGACTTTAACTAAATTGACCTCCTTATGGCGAACATTACGCCCAAGCTAGTCATGTTGCCAAGTCGGGTAATTACCCATTTTTCGGGAACCGACATCAAAAGGGTAATTAAACAAGTAATTGGGCTCAGGTGTGAAAATCGGGTAATTGTCCTATTTAAAAACATTAGGCCTGCCGCAAATTAACCCAGCCCATGCACACCCATCCCAGGGTGACCGAAACCCAGCCCAAGACACCTTTTTTTTAAAGGCAAGTATTTAAACAGCCCCTCCCATGACTATGGGAGTGCATGGGTTTGTTTGCCGGCCTTACAGCCTTTTATTTACTGAAATTTTGAAATCTATAAGGATGACGAATTATTAATTTTGAAAAAAATTAAATGGTTGACACTAATATTTGGGAAAACAAATTGTTTAAATACTTTTTTAATTAACGTTAACTAAGTTCTTGGACTTCCATTGTCTTTATTTGTTAATTGATACACAACACTTTTGGTTAGTGATGTATCTCCAACCATTATCAAGGATAACTCACTTCAGTTGGAGTTATATTTTAGTTGGTCCCTGATTTCCAGTATGGGAAAAACGGCTCCACCATCTATAGTTCTATTATAGAAGGTAGGAATGGCTAATGAACTTTGTGGGTGGGTAATTTTGAGTTAATCCATGGGCAACACTGGGTTAGGTAAATCACTATTAATTTTTTCTTTAAAAGGTTCATAAAACTCAAAGATCTCATTTCACAGCACCACAGATTACTGGCACAGCACCTTTTAGACAACGCGGTAGTGCCACCACGGACGTTATTTTAAATAACTACTACCTAAATATGTCTCCCCGGCTGGGGATTGACCCGTAGTTTTTGAACGGCCCCTTAGATATTGCAGTAGATAGTATTGATAATTTTATCAACTGTTATACTTTTTTTTATGTTTTCTTTGTACCCAGGGATGCTATATTCAGCACAATTGTGTCAAATTCACAACGTTTTTTTCAGCCGTCCCCTTTTACTAATCTGGCACAATATGTTTTTTACTATATAATTTAACCCAACCCCAAATAAAATTTAAAATAAAATTAAACAAAATAATATACCGGTACTTAACAATTATCATTTAAATTCAATTTAGGTAATAAACCTAAGCCCCCTTTACAGATGGTAATTGGAAAGGTTAGCACACATGCCAAAATTGGCACCATTTTTCATTACAAATTAGTACAATAATTTTTCTGGTTATAGCATCCCTGTTTGTACCTTGTTAAAATTTATTATATAGGATAGTTTAGGCATTTAGGGCTCTATATCTAAATGTTTAGGTTTTAACTATTTTTAGTGTTAAGGAGCACTATTTTGGTGCCAATGTAGGTTATTTTCTTGTAAACTACGTTTTGATTACTTAAATTACTTTGATTATTTGTAAATTTTAGTTCTAATTGGTGAAGTCGAAATTATTCTAAAAAGTAATTTAATTTCAAGTCATAGGTCAGCATTCGAGAAATGACTTGAATCATTAAAATGATTAAAAAAAAAAAACGATTTGTGTTCTGGGAGTTTGCAACACTCTGACCACTATTTTTTTCCTCTATTATGGTCTTATGTTGATTTTCCTTCATTTTTGCTTTGCAAACAAGACTTCTATTATTATTACATGTTTCACTATTTTCTTACAATAGCTTCTTTAGATATAATGAAAAAAAAATTGTATTTATGTGCCAAATTAATGGTTTTGTTACACATGCACAAATAAAATTAACAGAGACAATTAATTGATATATAGTGGACTATTCAGTAGGTTGTTGGTATATTTAAGATGATTTATTTCCTATGAATCTTTATTATCCCACCCTCTTGTGTAGTATGTACCAAATACACTCAAGTAGAAGAAGAAATATTTAAAATGCATTTTAAGTGTTAGCTTAGATGTAGTTTGTATAGTTTGTACTTATAAAATTAATATTTTGTAATAAATTCATTTAGAAAATCTTGTTGCACCTATGTGTTTGCTAATACTATATTAGTAAAATGAGTTAAAAAAAGACATTTTAAAAACATTATTTATTTATTAACATATAACAAACAATACATATACTTATTACACAATGTTTAAGAATTATAGCTTTGTGCAGTAAGTGGATCTAAAACAAAAAAAAAAAAAACAAAGACAAAAACAGAGAATATAAAAACTATTAATTCTATTAATGTATTCTATACTAAAATTATGTACTAATAATATTAAAAATCAAACAATTTTCTTATATGCTCAGAAAAAGTTAAAAAATAAATGGGAAGTCCTTATGAAAGAAATGACCGCTATACTATTTCTGACCCTCGGATACTTAATGTTAGTTTCCAGAAACATTCACTGTTGATAAAAATCTTAAGTTTTTTTCTTCTAGCAGTTTAAATATACTTATAATAAATATAGTAAATTTCATTTTATATTAATTGAAGTGGCTTTGGAGTTTCACAGTTGTTTACCTGTTTTTTTTTTTTTGATCTCAAATATATATAAATATAAGAATTTGCCTCTTATTTTAAATAAGTAAACATGGTTTCGTTTATACGCTGTGTTCTGTGCATGGTCCTATTTTTGGAAGATAAAATTTTAATTAAAGAATTAATAAAAAAAATTAGACAAAATGTTTTTAGAAAAAAACTGGAAGTTAGGTACCATATGCTATAAAAAAATGTCAATTAATAATAAAGCAACTTAAATAAAAATTAAATGCTGGTATGCCACACACGATCAAAATTAAATAAAATTTACCATTTGAATCAAGTATTGTTATAGTCAAAGCCAACAAGCACCGTCATACAAAATAAACAATCGTTTTTTAAATTTAAGTTCTAAAATGTGTTATTTTTTAAGACTTGTTTTCCCAGTAAAACTCTTTCAAAATAATCTTAGTAGGTATAAAGAGCGGCAGTTCGTTTTGCAAAGAGCTTAAATGCACGGATTTATTAAAAATATCGTAAGTCCGATCCTGGACAAAATTGGTTTGCATACTTTAATGCGATAGTCAGAACAGACTGACTAATATCATATACAAATGTCAATAAAATCTGTAAAGATCTCCGGGCAAGGGGTGCCTTTGGGGGCCACCATCGAAAAGTTTGATATCATTCACTAAAATTATATAACATGTGGGCTTAACTCTAACATAAACTCTGTTCATCATTCTCTGCAATCTTCCAAACCACACATAATGTGTCTTACTGAAACCCAAATAAGTTCGAAAACATCCAACCACTTTCTTTTTCCAGGTTACGAACTTATATCATCTTTTCGACCCCATGGCGGACTATAAGTTTACATTCGCAACGACCTGACTTGTGCTAGAGTTTCTAACCTCAAATTAGGTAGGCCTGATATTTTTTGGCCTAAACTTACCTTTAGATTTTCTACCAAACTTATCTGCTGTATATACCAATCCCCATCTCACAATTCTCACTCCGAGTTAAAAAAAACTAGGATTCCTTTTCGAGACAGAAAGTATTTTTCTTCTTCTTATCTGTATACTCTGTATGTATCCCAAATCATACCCTCTTTAGAATATTGTTCTCACGTCTGGGGAATGGCGACTTTTACAATGCATTCTTGACTCCATTCAAAGAAAAGCTGCTCGTCTTATTAATGATTCCACACTTACAGAAAAGTTTCCTTATCTTGCCCACCGAGAGCTGTAGGGGATTTGTCCCTTTTTATAGGTATTTTCACTTCTCCTTCGAAGAGTTAGCCATAATTCCTCCTTTGGCACATCCAATAGATCAACCGTAGTGCCATTTTCATGCATCCTTCTACAGTCCAATTTGAGAAGTTCCAAAATTACTTTGTTTGTTCCTTCATCCCTAAAGTGTCCAGACTTTGGAACCTGCTATCCTCGAAGTATTTCCTTTTCTCCCCCAAAACTCCAAATATTTAAGTCTCGTGTAAATAAACTCCTCTTACCCACACTTCAGACACCCACGGTACGTTAGATTTAGGCCTTAGCCTTCTGTGGACTGTCCCAAGATATTAAAAAATGAAACAAAAAAGTTATGAAGGTCAAAGTATGTTTCACTTAATTTTGCCCACAGTATACAATTGGTTTTATCTTGTTTAAATATTACATGGGATGATCAGTTGATCAAAAAAACTTAATCAGAATGTCAATTGTCACATGATAAAACTTTATTTGCAGTCTAGAATTGTCCAATTATAGCGAAAGTGCATGTAAGAGCAAAGAAAATTCCTGCAGCCTGTTTTTGCTTAATAATTAATCAATAAAATTGAAATATTCAAAACATTTAAACAGTTAAATAAATATCAATTTAGGATAGGGCCACTACACAGTACAATAATTAAAATTGGCAAATTGTTCAAAAAATAAAAAAACTGACAAATATATAACCATTACCTAACGTTCATAGTTATTTTAAATATTTGATCTTAAAAATCCCATGAATAATTTAGGTTATGCATTATTATGATGAGTTATTATTTATTAAAATAATAACCATATAACATTTTTGTGGTCAAGCATTGGCAAAAAGGTATCCAAAGAGAAAATGGTTAGTTGGCCGTTATTGGGCCATGTGTTGCAGATAATGCAAATTAATAAGTTATTAATGTTATCATAAACGTAACTGGATGCCATTAATTATCTGCAAATATGGCCTAATAATGGCCAACTAACCATTTGCACGTCTTTTCGATATTCTTCTGCCAATGCTTGACCGGCAAAAATATTATTAGGAAGTATATTTAAATTGGCTCTTTGTCACCATTTTACAAACAAGAAGTACATAATTTGCAAGCAAAATATAAAATAAATAGTACATAAAAACCTTGAAGACAAAAGCTTATTTTTAACACTATAAAACATTATTTATTATTTAATCTTTTTGTAATTTGGCTAATTGTGCCCTTAAAACCTGCATTTGTAAATTATGCTCCCTTATCATTTTTTTTGTAAAAGAGCATTTTCTATCTTAATACTAAAATACCTCTTTCTTTCAAAAAATCTGCCGAGTATTTTGTCTTCGTAATTTTATTTTTTTTTTAATGTTCTTACTGGTTTCGACTCTGGTAGGGTAGGAATAATGATTGGGAGAGGATATTATTGGAGATTCTCTGGTGGCTGCCTCTTGTTTTGTTGAACAAAATCTTCCTTATCTTTAGAATCACTTTGAAAATAAAAAGTAATAAACTATTATTTATTTTTTAATACAAATGAAACTCGTGACTCCAAATGTTTGATGTTCTAAAAAGTTATAGATCACTGTTTATCTTCTTCAATTTTGGACAGTAAACACAAACAGCCCCTAGTAAAAATGAATACCTAGATTAGATTAGATTATTTTGAGCGGAGATGGCGAAAAGGACTTCCACCACTGCAACCTTATCAGATTTATTGTGGTTTCTCCATCATTCTTTAGAGTACCTTGTCCTGGCCGTCTTCTTAACTAGACTCCAGAGTCTCGACACTGGCCACTTCATATAACTTGTCGGTTTTGGCTTCTCCTCCCAAGCCTAGTAACCCAAAAGCCTGCATAGTGCTTCGCAATGGCACCACATATGTACAGCTGTTTCTTCAGCCTCCTGGCAGAACCTACACAGGCTATTCCCCACCAGGCTTATTCTTTCCAGGTGCTTGTTAAGTTTGCAATGTCCGTTAGTTGACCTACCGTTATTATTACGACCTTACCACTGTGGTTCAGTAGGTCCGATGTAAACTTGGTCGAGCAGGTCTTATTGAACTGCTTTGCCTGTCATTGTCCTGGTGTTTGGAATGAATATGTATGTCAAATTCATAATTATTCTATTACAAATATCAACTCCAGTATTTAAAACCATGTCATTTATTTATAGGTTAGATGCATATTTAAAGTAGATCTTTTTTATATTATCAATTCCAACTTTGACATGAATTTAGTGCCAGAATTTCTGACACTGATAATATGTAATTTAATTTTGAAATATTTATACATATTTAACTGACACGTGTAACATATGTAAGTTGGTACATTTGTCCACTGCATGAATAAACTATTTGTATTTGTATTTAAAATGAGAATGTAAGAAAAAAATACTATACCAAAAATAAACCCAGCATCATCAAACTCACAAGAAATTGGCTGAACCTGTTCTTGAATTATCAGAAATAACTGTGCACCAACGTCATCCAACTGGGGTACATATGCTCCTCCTCCAGTTTTCTTCATCTCTTCTGTAAGGAATATTTAAATTATAATTTTCTTTATTCTTGAAATTTAGTTTAGGTTTTAAAACAAGTAAATACGAAAACAATAATATTTTGTGTTTACAATAGAATCAACTAGAATCACATAAAATATATGTAACCAAAAATACAGGAATAAAAAGTAAAATAATGTATATACCTTATCTTGTTTATACGAGTAAGTGCACACAAATCACATCCCTTTAGAGGCACCCATCTCTTCCAATTCTTTAGAATATCTTGCTTTCTGCAATTAGGAAATTATACATTAGACTTTAAGCATACATGCATTTAATAAATTAAAAATATTTTATTTTCTTACTTTCTTAACCCTTAAGTAGTCGTAGCGTGTAAAAAATACACACTGTTTACTTAAAACCGCGCGATTTTTTAGCGCGACGTGATTTTCTACTTCAACGTCAACCTAACCCAGCGAAGACTCCCGACTGCATCGTCAGTAAGCGACAAGCCTTCAATCGCAACGGTTAGGGTAGTACAGTGGCTTTATTCTTATCGTGTGAATAAAATACTCGTAGCGACTAATAATGTAAGTATAATTTTTGTGTTTTGATAGGTGTTTTTTTTAAATTTTGAATCATATTTTACTTCATTTCCACTGTTTTTTTAGGGACACCGTTATTATAAGGAACAAATAAATTAACGGAACAAGAACTAGAAAATTTAGCAAATGCAATAATGAATGAGCCTCCAGATGATAATATACTAGTAGAAGATTATGACGAAGACGCATCAGATGAAGAGATAGAATATGGCAGCCAAGAAACCTGTGAAGAAGAAGATGCAATTGAAATACCAGAGAATATGGACTTTGAAGAAGAAATGGAAGATGGAACACTGTCTTACTTAGGAAAAGATAAGAAAACAATATGGAAAAAGCATCCCATCATTAGTAAGTACGCAAAAACAAGTAAGAAAAATATTATAAAGATATTTCCTGCGCGAAAATTAGTAAAGAAACAGTTACTGACGAGATGTCAGCCTTTTTTCAATTTATTACTGACGAGATAATTGAAGACATAGTAACTTGTACAAAATTTTCATAAGAAATAAGCAAGCAAATTGCGGAGACAAGAGATGCTAAAGAAACGACAACAGAAGAACTGTTGTCATTTTTGGACTTCTTTTCCTAATTGGAGTAAAAAACAGGGTCACACAAATTTTCAAGAACTTTGGTCATCAGACGGTACAGGCATTGAAATTTCCCGGGCATGCATGAGCTCCAGACGATTTTTGTTTCTACTTACCGCAATTAGATTGATGACATTACTGATCGACATTTAAGGCGACAAACTGATAAAATGGCCCCAATTAGATCAGTTTTGAGAAATTTATTACTCAGTGTAAGGATAACTACAGTATGGGAGAATTCTCACTATTGATGAAATGCTAGTTGCCTTTCGAGGGCGTTGTAGTTTTATTCAGTATAACCCCAAAAACCAGCCAAATATGGTTTGAAAATTTTGCCGTATGATTCCAAAACTTTTTATGTTAGCAATATGGAGTTATATTGCGGTAAGGCCGCCAGGGCGTACATGACGGACAATACCCCCACAGCAATTGTACATAGACTATGTGAACCTTATAAAGGAAAAATCGAAATTTGACAAGTGATAATTGGTATACCAGTTATCCTTTGAGTAAGGAACTACTAGCAAAAGATCACTTTAGTAGGTATTTTAAAAAAAAAAACAAGCGGGAAATACCTTTGGAACTTCTGCCTAACAAAACAAGACCTAGCCCTTCTTCAATTTTTGCTTTTCAAAATGATGTTACCCTCGTTTCGTATAGCAAAAAAAAGAACAAATCTGTTATTTTACTGTCATCGATGCATGATGATGATGGGATGGATCCACAGAGTAACAAAAACCAGATATTGTTATGTTTTATAATTCCACCAAAGGAGGAATCGATGCAGTGGACCAAATGTGGGCAATTATTCCGTTCAAAGAAGAACGCAAAGGTGGCCATTGGTGGTATTTTTAGAATACTTGATAAGGCAGGTATAAACTGTAACATAGTATTCAATTTCCTCTATCCAGACCAACGTAAGGAGCGAAGAATTTTCTTGAAAAACCTTGCCCTTTCTCTTATGAAGCCTCAGTTAATTGCAAGAGCTCAAATAAGAAATTTACCGTTGGATGTAAAGCAGGTGTTAGCAAAATACAAACCGCAATATCCTGAAAAGGAAATACCTGAGAAGGCCAGAGGAAGATGCTCCCTTTGCGACTGGAAAAAATAGAGTGACAACAATAAAGTGCAGTAGCTGCCATAGATTGGCATGCAAAGAACATGTTGAGACAATCCATACCTGTATCGATTGCCAAAATCCAGAAAACGAGTACGAAGACCAGTAAAATTGAAAAACTGTCTTTTTATTTTATTTGTTTAATGTTTTAATGTTGATTTTCGCAATATTGATGAAAATAAAGTTTATATTTTATAAAGATCATTATTTTTGCTATTTTTCAGTATTAATTCACAAAAATAGTCCAGTTTTCCATGTGTGTATAAAATACACGTATGACTAACATGTTAAAATAGTTGTAGCGACTAGTTAAGAATAAGTTTTCCAACTTTTATTTATGTATAATCAAGTGTATAACACTAATTCTAGCATACATTTTATGTAATTTTATTTTAAAAGTATGTGCAATTAAAAGATAACGTGCAGTACATAATTAACCTAAAAAATGCTTACGTTTTTATTAGCTACTTGTTTTCTGGTTTTTCTTTTTAAATTTTCATATAAAATCTTTAATTGTCCACACTCCTTAAACCAGTTGATGCCAGAGAATTATACTCAGACGCTATTGTTGTCCAAGTAGCCGATTTCTTTTAAGGAAAACATTGCTTGTTTGCTTATTTTCGATTATATGACTGTACCTAAAAACAGTAATCAAAAGAGGGGAAATAAAGGACTAAAGGATAATTAGGAAGACAAAATAAGGACATGTAAAGGGAAACCTGGTTGCTCAGAGGTATTAAGGAATTATATTTGGGTCAAAAAATTAAAAATTATTGTGTAGTAAATATTCTTGGTTTCATACTAAAAAAAATAACCTACTCACTTTGCAACTATATTTAATAATTGCTCCTTCTCTCCTTCCGTATAATTGGAGCCCCTATGGCGTTTATTAGGCTTGTCTTCCATAATTTAAAAACACTTTAAAACACTCACTTTCACAATATCAAAATTAATAATTTGTAAACAAACTTTTTAAGTTAGGTTAGGAATAAGAAACCGACGCCTCTTTTGACAGCCGCGGTTAAATCTGCGATGTTGTCCGATTTAACAGGCAATTAGTTAATCCTGTTAGGATGTCGTTTTGTGCAACTAAAATAAATTTAACGGGCCTAAATTTAACAGGCCATTAGTTAATCAAGTAATAAAATTTTGTTTCTGCAACCGGCCGTAAAAATATTAATTAATTTAAAGAAGATTTAAGAAACGCAACTATCTCAGCTGGACAATGTAAAAGCATGTTTTTATTTTACGTTTTTATAAAGAAACATATTTGGTGCATTGCTAGAAGCCTTCCAATTTATAATTTATCCGTTAATTTGATTAGTATCAAGTGCATGTTCATAAATTTGATTTGTTCAATTGTGCATTTATTATTCGTTTATGCATTTTGATTTGTTTGGCTTATGGCATAAAGATTTTGCCAAATTAAAATTTATTACATCCGCAATGAATTTAAAACTTTTTTCAATAATACAAAACACTTTTAAACGCTTCATATTGTTACAAATTCTTAAAAAATTTAAAGAAATCTATGTCACAAAAAAGCAGTTGGTAGGGCTACAGTAGGAAAAATGGTTATAGGTTTACATTATACTTTTTTTTTAACTAAAAAACATCAGTGTTCTTTAAATATACTTGCCGAGTCACTTAGTTACAGTTCTTCTCTAGTAAGCGCCTCAAGATTGGTAAAGCCAACTATAAAATGAATCAAAAGTTTTTTTTTTAATCCTGGATGCGTGTTTTAATGGTTTGTTTTTTAAAAACTCCAAAAGTTTAAGACGAGCAAATTAATGATTAGTTAATAATTATATAAAATCGGATTACGGGACTTTTTATATTTTCTCATAGATTATTTTGATATAACCATAAAATTTTGGAATAGTTTTTTCCAAATTCTCGAAACTATCGAATTTCTAAAAAATGTCCGCGCACATCCTTGGTAAAGCATATACATTTTTATTTGCACTTAGATATGACCTTTAATAAACACTTAAACACTTTTAACGTTTAGACTTTGAGAGAATAAAGATAATTTGATTACCCCATAATAAGAAAAAACCAAAAAGAAAAAAAATTCAACACCCTGTATTTTAACAGGGAGACATAAAGCGCCAAAAGTTTCAGTAAGAATTTATTTTTAGAATTTTTCTAACTTTTGAAAAAACTAGTAAAAAAATAAAAACAAAATAGCAAATTTAAATCTTTTCGCATGATATATACATATATACATACATACCTTTGCCTTTTATAAACTTACACTATCTAATAAGATTTAAAATTTAAAATAAAGATAAAAACCAAACACTTAAAAATTAAACGATGAAACTACGCTTTACATCTTGAATGTTAGTGATGAAAATAATTTTGAATGTTGTCTACCTAACTGTACATAATTTGTTTCCAGCCCTAATAGGTGTAAAATTTATTATCCTGTAATTGTTTATAGACATACTTAGATACCAGTGTCAGTCCTAAAATTTACAGTATTTTTTTAGGACTGACACTGGTAATCTAAGTATCGTTATAACGACCTAATTACAGGATAATAAATGCAAATTTTTACCACCATTAGGGCTGGAAAGCCCAAAGTTATGTACAGTTAGGGGTAACATTTATAAAATATACTCTATTTTTCATCACTAACATTCAAGATGTAAAGGCAATAGTTTCATCGTTTATTTTAAGTGTTTGGTTTTTTATCTTTATTTTAAATTTTTTAAATCTTATTAGATAATGTAAGTTTATAAAAGGCAAAAAGGTATGTAACTTTATATTTGTTTCCTTTAATTAATTTTTGTTATTTGTTTTTGTTTCCAATTGTATATATAAAGACATTAAGAACATCTTATTGTTCTAGATTCTGATGATGGTTTAATTGGAAATAAACCGAAACGTCAAAGAAATGTTTTAATTTTACTTCAAATTAATTTTTTTAAAAAATGACCGAAAAACCCAGGAGAATTAAAAATTATTTTATATATATATATATATATATATATATATATATATATATATATATATATATATATATATATATATATATATATTTATATATATATTTATATATACATATATATATACTTGTCTGACGACGTTACTAGACCTTATACATACAACAGACAACCCTAGACCACCAAGAAGGAAGTTCGATAGAGAAGTGTAATTTTCAAAAATTAAATCTTGTTATTTACAACTTCTCATGCAACACTAGAGGGGTAAGCTATCTGCCTAAATTACGATTTTCATATATTCAATACACCTTATGAATCCAAATACGTACAACATATTTTTTAAGCCATCGAAGATACAAAGATTACATACTCCGCCGACGTTACTAGACCACGCAGTGTTGCCAAACCTATATAAAGTAGATGTCAATTGTGGCGGGAAAACGTCTAATTTGTAGTTAATTGTTAAACGGTTTTTAAACTTAAAAATGTTTTTTAGATAATATATTTTATTTAAATACTGACAAATACAACAACAAATAACACTTTATTCTTAGGCAAATATCCAGTTAAGTTTAAAAAATTATTTATTTGAACAAGACCTTAAATGATGGCATTAAGAATTGCAGGTGACATTCTTTTTTAGACAAGAACATGCTCTGTTAATACACTTTTTATTGCAAATACATGAAACAAAACCTTGTGTAGATCCAGAAATATCGGATGATGTAGTTCTTAGTAATATTTCTTTGTCATTCTTGCCCCCAAATTGTTTTCTCTAAAAAAACATTATTATCAGCCAAAAAAATTCTTTTACTTTATTTGTTTTAGTATTTATTTCGATTAATTTTTTTTTAGGTTCTCCCTAACGTAGTTTTTTTGTTTTTTCCGGCTTTTTTTTCCCTTTTTGAATGAAACCATCCCCGCCTTTTTTCCGCGACAATAGAAACTTCATTCACTTTCACTTGGCTATTTTCCATTACCACTTTCCAAAAATTTAAAATTATTGAGCGAAAATTTCAAGATGAACTTTTTTAAGGTGAAATTAGCAAGATCAAAACAACGAAAATAAAGGAAGGAAAAATTTTTTTTAAATAAAACACATATATTTATTTTTTTCAAACTCTGGCGTGATAAATTACTAACATAATAAAAAAATTATTTATAAAATTTTTTTAAATTTTTAAAAAAAAATGTAAAACGATATTAATTATAATAATAATAATATTAAAGCTATTAGCAAAAAAACAGGGACCTTTTTTTTGGGTTTTCCTTTCTTTATCTACAAGGTGGTTAAAATATTGTCAAAAATTTTTTTAAAAACCCTTTCCCCTTTTTATTATTTTTTTAAAAAGTAAAGGGTACTTAGGTTTGTCAAAATTTTTTTTTTAAATTGAACACCCTTTCATTAATGTTTTTTAAAAGTTTTGTATTAAATTTTTGTAAAAATGAATTTTTTAATTTTTTTAGGTATAAATAGTTAAAAAGTTTTTTTGTTTTAAAAATATTTAACAAAAAAATTTAAAAAATAAAAATTTTTTTCCCCTTTTTTGGTTTTTTAAAAAATTTTTAAGAAAAAATTAAAAAATTTTTTACGTTTGGGGTTTTTTCCCCAATTCCATCATCAGAATCTAGAAAAAAGATGTTTTAATGTCTTTAAAAAATTAAAAAAAAAAAAAAAAAAAATTAAATTTTTGGGAAAACAAATATAAAGTTACATCCTTTTTCCTTTTCATAAACTAACACTATTTAAAAAAAAAAAAACCAAAATAAAAAAAAAAACCAAACACTTTCCAAACGATAAATTTTAATTACGCTTAAATCTTGGGGCAGGAGAAAATACGTATTTTTTGGGCTCCCTTTTTCCCCGGGCCCAGGGGTCCGGGGGGGCCCGGGGGAAATTGGCAAAACCGCCACAAAAGCTTTTGAGGAAAAAGGGGAACAGATTTTTCGCGATTTGCTTGAGAGGGTTGTTCGGATTTCCCTTTAAGTCCGTATTTTTTTTAAAAGTTTAAAAACACTTTTTTCCGTTTTAGCCTGGGTTTTTGGGTTTTTTTTTTATTTTATAGTTTTTGAGAAAAGGTAAAACTGGTTTTTTAAAGGGGGGACATTATATATTTTAAATTAAAAAAATTAAAACTTTGCATTTTTAAAATTTTGCCTGTTAAAAGGGGTTTTAAATTTTAATTTTTAAAAAATAAATTGAGACCTAAAGGGGTTTTTTCCCACCAGCTTGGGGTTAATTGGAAATGCTTTAAAATTTTTTTTCCTAAATTTTTAAAAATTACAAATGGTTTTCATAATTCACACCCAAAGGGGATAAACTATATGATAGACTGAAACATCCTACGGGCCTTCCGTCTTTAGAATCCCGGGGGTTTTTCAGTTAAATTTTTTTTTTTTTGGTTAATAGGAAAAACATAAAATTTTTTGAGAAGTATAATATGATTAAGGGGGTTTTCAAATTCCGTACGTTTAAATTTAGACTGCCGGAACTTAAAAAACCCTTTTTCCCCGATTTTTCCAAAAAGATTGTATTTTTTTTTAACCGACAAAAGGGGGAAAATTTTGCAGAAAAAAAAAAGGGGAAGAAAACCCCGATTGGTTTTTATTAAACCCAAAAAACTAAAAAAAATTTTTCCCCAAACCTGCCGTTATTGAAAGCAAAGAACGTCACGAAAATTTTATCTTCGATTGAAGGCGATGGAAAAAAAAATTTTTGCGGAATGGGAAAAACTTTTCCGTAAAAAGGGGGATTTTGGGGAGGACCAGCGACAGAAATTAAAAAGGGCTATTAAGGGGAAAATCAAACTTTGGGTTTTATCATCCCCTTTTGTGAGATAGAGTTTGTTTAAATTTTCAAAAGGGAAATATTTTGAAAGAAATTTTTTAACCAAATTTTCTTTTGGGGAAAAGCCAAGAACTTTTTCCCCCGAAAGGGGGGGGCCCCCCGCCGGGCAAAATTGGATCTTTTTAAAACCGCGATTGTTCGGGTTTCCGGGCCCCCCGATTTTATTCAGGGGATTTTCGGGGTTTAAAAGTTTGGCTTTAAAAAAGTAAACAATAAAAAAATAACCCCAAAAATTTTTGAACAAGTTTTCGGATTTAAAAAACCCCCTTTGAAAAAAACCCCCTTTTAAAAAAACCAAAGGGGAAAAACCTTTAACACTTTTTTGTTAAATTTTTTTCGGGGTTGTTTTTTCCCCCCCTTTTTATTTGTTAATTGTTTGTTTTTAAATATTGAATATATAATCCCTTTTGTTTTTGGAATTTATTTTTTACTTAGGATAAAAAAGGGGCCCCGGGGCCGTTGACCATATTCCCGGGGGGGTTTTTTTTTAGTCATCTCAAAATAAAGTCAAAACCCTTCTCCAGCCTTTTTTTTTTTAAATTTTTAAAAACAAAATTCAAAAGGGTTTGGGGAGGGGAAAAAGGTTTTTATAAAAAAATGCTTAGAATTAACGTAGATTTTTAACTTAAAAATTTTGGCCCCTTTTAAAAAAAACCCCAGTTTTTACCTTTCTCAAAACAAAAAAACAATAGAAAAACTGAGTAGCCACTGAAGTTAAAAAAAAGCCCCTGAAAAACCGTTTTTGGTTTTAATTTTTTCTAAATTTTAAAAAATACGGATTTTTCAAAGGCCGAAATCCTTTTTCCTTACCCCAAAAAAATCGCGATAGCCCTGATTTTTTCCCCATTTTTCCTCAAAAAAGATTTTCCGGAAAAGTGTTGGGGTCAGATTTTCAAAAATCCTTACATTTTTCAAATTTTATTAGCGCCAAAAAAGGGACCCCCCAAAAAGCCCTTTTTTTTTTTCCGGGTTTTTTGGGGTGGTTTTTATTTATTATCCCGGGGGTTTAGAACGACCCCAAAATTAAAATGTCAGCCCAAAAAATTTACATTTTTTTGTTTTTGATATGAATCATTTTTTTGGGGTTTTTTATATTTTTCCGTAATCTAGAATTTGAACTTTCCCCGTTAAAAAAATTATCAGTTTTTCAAACGGAACCCCTCAAAATATTTGGGGAAAATAAACCCAAAAAAAAAAGCTGTTTTTAAATTTTAAATAAACAAAAATTGGATTAATTTTACCTGTTTTTTTTTTTAATTAAAAGGGTTTTTTTAATAGCAACCCCATTATTTTTAATTTCCCCGATCTGAGGAAATATTGCGTCCCGACTTAGTTCATAAAATGCCTTTTGGGGGTTAAATTTTTTGTTAAAAATACTTTGCCGAGGATGACCGCCAAAGGCGCCTTTTTCGATATTGGGGTTTTGGGATGGTTTAAAAAAACCCCCCCAATGGTTTGGAGGTTTGTCCCTTTTGAGGGCCCCGATGGGTTCGTCCCCGTAAACCACCAAATACCGGATCGAACACCTATCGAATCGGTGTAAAAACCGTTATCAAACCCTTTTATCAAAACCGGTATTAAACCCCCTATAAAAAGGGATCGAACACATATCGATCCGGCATCAAACCCCCATTGAACTGTCATCCCCTTTTTCAAAAAATTTGGGGACCTTAAAAAGGGCCCCCTTTTTCTTTTTTCCCTTTCCTTTGCTTTAAAAATTTTTTCCTTTTAATATCGAGTGGAAAATCAAGGTCGAAAAAACCTTTTTTTTTAAAAATTTTTAACCCAATTTTTTTTTGCGCTATTTTTTTCTCTTTTTTCCCCTTTTTTGGGACACCATGTAAAACTATAAAAATTTTTTACCCCTATACTTTTTTAAAATTTAAAAAAAATTTGGGGAAAAATTTTAAAAATTTACAGGGGGGTTCGGGGGTTTTAAAAAGGGGTTAAAACCCTCTTTTCCTTTTCCCTTAAAATTTGGGCCCCCTAAAAGTTGAAAAACCCTTTTAAATAATAAAATTTTTTAAAAAATTTTTCATCATTTTAATTTTTATGTTACATAAATTTGGGTTTTAAAAAAAACCCAAAAAAATTAAAGGATTTTTTTTTAAAAATCCCCAAAAAAAAAAATTTAAAGGGAATGTTCGTATAAGAAACACTGCCCCCACCCCCGAAACGAAAATTTTTTTAAATTTTTCCGCGTTTTGGTTTTTTTATAGTTTTTGTTTAAATTTTAAAAGGTTAAAAAACCCTAATAAATTTAAAACAACATTTTATGTTTTTTTTACAATTTAAATAAACGGAATTTAAAAAAAATTTTTTAAAAAAAGGGACAAAGTTTTTAAAAATTTTTTTTTTTTCTCAAAATTGCAAAAATTTTTAAAAATTATTTTTTTAAAAAATTTTTGGAAAAAATTTTTAAAAAAACTGGGTTTTAAACCCGATAAATAAAGAAAATTAAAAACCCTTGCACAAAAAAATTCGACCCTTTTTTTAAAAAAATAAACAAAATTTGGTTTTTTAAATTGGGCCCCAATTTTTTATACAAAAAAAAGTTTCAGAATGAGGGTTTTTTTAATTTTTTTTTGGTTTTGGCCCATAATCGTTTTTTTTTTTAAAAAAAAATTTCCAAAAATTTTTTGTTCATTTTCCCGATACGTGCATTTTTAAAAAGGGGTTTTTCGAATAAAATTTAACTATTTACGAAAAAAAAATTTTTTAAAGGGGCGTTTGCTACGGATTATATAAAACATTTTTTAGAAAGCGATTTAAAAAATTTTAATTTTGTTAAAAAAATTTAAAAAAATGGTTATTTGACTTTTTTGGGGCAAAAAAAAGGGCCCCAAAACCGGTAAAAAAGTCAGAGAAAAATTAAAGGGGATTCCGGGAAAAAAATTTTGTATTTTTCCCAAAATTTCCCGGGTAATTTTTTTTGGGGGAAAGATGATTTTTATTAAAAAAATACAAAAAAGGGGAGTTTTTAAAAAAATTTAAGCATTTGTATTTTTTTTTTCAAAATTTTTTTGTAATTTGAAAATTTTCCGTAAAAAGGTTTTTTTACATCATAATTTTAAAAAAACCCAAAATTTTTTATAAGGGGAAATTGGCCCCGGGTTTTTTAAAAAAATTTTTTAAAAAGGACAAAAAGGGGAAAAAAAAATCTTTGTTTAATTTTAAACAATAAAGTTAATTTTTTAAAACCCCCAAAAAAAACGTTTTTAAACCCCTAAAACCCAAAATATTTTTTTTAAAAATTTTTATTTAAAAACCCTTAACCCCCCTTAAAAAACCCTAAGGCTTTTTAATTTTCCCGATTTAAATCTATGGATGTGAAATTTTAAATCCCGCATTTTAAAAAAAACAACAAATTTTTTTCCTTTTTTTTTTTCATCCCGAATAAACGGCATTTTTTAAAAAAAATATTGCCCCAGATAATAAATAAATAAGTTTAATAAATGCACCATATTTCCCTTTAAAAATTTGCCTTCCGCCCTTTTTCCCCCCTGTCTTTAACGTTTGGTTTTTAAATTTTTTTTTTTAAAAAAGCAAAATAAGGGGAAATTTCCCCCAAAAACAAAATAATTTTAAAATTTTTTTTTTAAAAAAGTTTTTGCGGTTGATATTCATTAAAAAAAAGGTGTTCAATAACCAGATAAAAGATAAAAATAAAATTTTTTTTTTGTGAGTAAACTTTTTTTAATTTTTTAAAAAATTACAAGTGGTTTTAAAAAAATTTTATTTATTTTTTTAAAACTGTTTTTGTAATTTTTTCCCATTCTTTTTATTAAAAAACCGTTGGGGAAAAAGTTTTTTCGGGGGTTGAAATTTTAAAAAATTTAGTTTAGTTTTAAACAAAAAACTTTTTTTTAATTTAATTTAATTTTTTATTATTTTGTTTTCTTTAATATACTGCAGTCAGTAAAAAAAAAATTACGGGGAAAAAAAAAAAGGGAAAATTTTTTCATTCGGAAAACCCGGGGGGTGTACGCGGGGGTTTCCCTTTTTTTCCTACCGGGGAAAAAAAACCCCACTGATTTTGTCATTTTATTTCAAATTTTTGTTTTTTTATGAAACCCGGTGACAAAGACAAAAAAATTAAAAAACCCAAAATTTTGTCGAAAAAAATTTTAAAAAGGGAAAATATTGACATCCCAAAAATAAAAATATTCATTTTAAAAAATAAAAAACGCTTTTTTAAAATTGATGCAGACGAAAAAAATTTAAAAAAAAAAATAAATTTTAGCCGTATCCCATTTTCCACTTTATGGTCCCCCAAACCCCCGGGGGGTTTTAACTTTGAAACATTTTTACGCCCCCCAAATAAAAAACACACAGACAACGGGTTTTTAAAGGGGTTTTTGGCTGGGGGTTTTATGAATATTTGGCTGCAAAAGGGGTTTTTTATATATATATATATATATATATATATATATATATATATATATATATATATATATATATATATAAAACCGCTTATACAGACCAATATTAATTTATTCTCGACCAACTTTCCCAGACTTGACGTTACCAGACCACCGGATTGGTCTGGAACGTTTTCGTGTATTATAGGCTTGTAAAGGTTTGGGGGATGTCACAGTTAAAATTTGGGATTGGACTGAAAATTTCAATATGTCTGTTTTATACAGATTTAGTTCAGAAATTTTTAGTTCAGGTGGCGCCTAGCGCCAGGTCAACATTTAGTTTTGAAATTAAAACTTAAGACATATGGGACCGACGCTATTAAACCTAAGAATGGCAACACTGCAGCCGTTGCTTACATCGCTTGGTTTGGTGGGTTTTTATTATTTATTATTTTTTTTATTTTAGATTTCTTCGTATTTTCGAACGATGATATTCGTCTGCATCAGTTAATAAGTGTTTTAAAAAAAAAATGCGCTTTATTTATGTTTTAAAATGAATATGTTTTATACCGGGATGTCTCTAATAGGTGGTTCCTTTCTATAATTTATTTTTTTACGACATAAATTTGATTAATTGACGTTTTTAACTATTTTTGTCTTTTGTCACCTCAGGTTTAACATGAAAAAGACAAAACATTTTTGTTAAACCTGAAGTGACAAAAAATTGAACCCGTCAGTTAATTTAAATTTTATTTTTACCTACAATTTGAATTTTTTTTATTATGAAAAATATAGGAGAAACCACCTTGAGATACACCCCACCCGGAAACACCGGGTGTTAGTGATTTCATTTTCCTTTTTGTCTTTTTTCACCTTGATAAGTTTGTTTTTCTTTTTACTGACTGGAGTGTATAAAGAAAACAAAATAATAAAAAATTAAATTAAATTCAAAAATGTTTTTGGCAATTTAAAACTAAAACATCAAGTTTTAAATTTCGCAACCTTAATTTCCTGAAAATAACTTTATTTCCTAACTTGGTTATACATAAAATGAATAAAACAAAACAAAATTACAAAAACTTAGCTCAACATTTCGAAAAATAAATCAAGCTTTTTAATATCACTTTTTAAGTTTGGAACCAAAAATAAATGGAAAGCTCTTCAAAAAGGAAAATTTTATTTTATCCTGTATCTAATCTGGGTCCGGATTCGGGAACTTGATTTTTAATGAATATCAACCAAGGTAACTTTTTTTAAAAAAAAAATTTTTGAATTGAGTTTTTTGTGTTTGTTTGGACAATTTGTCCTTATTTTTCTTCTAATTAAAAAATCAAATTTAAATTAATAATTTCTTCATTATACAGGGCGTTAAAGAAGGCAAGGTAAAATTGCAAAAAATTCTTGAAGGTGGCAAAAGGGGGAGACAATTTTTTAAGAGTTTTTATATTTGGGGGCATTTATTAAACTTATTTATTTTATTATCTCAAAACAATATTGAGATTTTTTTAAAAAAAGGTTTGTTCGGGGTTATGAGACAAAAAAACAAAAAATGGCAAAATTTCCCTTGTTTTTTTTTTTGTTAAAGTGCTGTATTTGTTATCACATCCATAGATTTAAATCAGATTTTTATTCAATTATCCCACATTAGGGTTTTATTAACAAAAAATAAAACATTTTCCTTTACAGGAAAAAAAATATATTGAAATTTTTGAGAATTAATAAACGTTTTTAATTGGTTTTAAAAAAAGGCGGTAATGCTTTATTGTTTGGCATAATTAAACACTAAATTATTTCTCAAAAAAGGTTTTTTTCTTTTTGTCCCTTTGTTTAATGCCATTTTGACCGGTTGGAATTTTAACATAACAGCGGGTTATAATTAAGTTCATTATAAGTAAATGTGGTTTATTTTAAAATTATGATGTAAAAATTACCTTATTACGAGATAATACTGTTAATTACAAATTACAAATAATTTTTTGAAAAAAATATACAGAATGCTTCAATTTTAACTTAATTACTTACCCAGTTTTCAGTAACTGTTTAATATGGGGCAAGGGCCCTATGTCATCTTTCAGCATAAAAAATTATCCGACAATTGTAAGATATACGAAGTGTTTTTTATTGGTTTAATTTTTTAATGATGGAAGTTTATTTTTCTGACTTTTTGGCTTACACTGGTCATTATCGGCCGCTTTTTTTTGCGCCAAAATGTCTAAATAACCATATTTTTTTAATTTTTGCTGGGAATATTACAATTTTAAACCGCTTTCTAAGACTGTTTTATATAATCCGTTAGCAAAACTTTTTTTTGCCCTTTCAAAATATTGTTTGTAATTCGTAAATAGTTCAAATTAATTAACCAATAACTTTTTTTATATGCAACCTTGCTACATTATCAAACAAAATGAACAAAAAAAGGTATTTTGTCATTTTGGCACCAAGAGAAAAAGAAAGCGGTTAATAATAATGGCCAGTACCTATAAGCCACAAAGAAAATAAACTTAGAAAACCTCATTCTGTATCATTCGTTTAAATCTGTTAAAAAATTAAACAATTTAACAAACCAAAACTTCGTTTATTTTCGTATATCTTCGACAATTGTCGAATAATGTTTTTTGTTGAAAGACGGCATGGCTCAATCTTGTTCCTGTCCGTATCTTATCTAGTTACCGAAAACCGGGTAGTTTAAAATTGAAACACCCTGTAAATTGGTTTTAAGATCAAATACGTACGTATTATTTAATTTTATTGCAATTTTATGAGAATAAAATAAAAAGATATTTAAAGAAATTTATTATGGTTTTAGCGATTTTTTAAAACTTTTAAGTATTTTACATTCCGTTTATTTTAAAGTTGTAACATAACAACATAAGTGTTGCTTATAATTTTATTAAGGTGTTTATTTTTTCTTAACTTTTAAGATTTGAACACGACCGTAAGTGTTCAACACTATAAAATTTAACACTAAAAACGCGGGACAGCTGTTAAATTTAAAGTTATTCGTTTAAGACTATACAGTGTTTTTTATACAACATTACCTTAATTTTTTTTAAGGAAAATATAAATGTAAATTCCTTTAATTTTTTGGGTTATGTGTTAAACTTTATAAATGTTCATGTAAATAGATTGGACATGTTAACTGTTTTAGGGGTATAATTATTTGAAAATCGGCTATTTCTCAACTTTTAGAGGTTGTAGAGCCCAATGTTTTTAAAGAGGAAGACGGATTTAACATACATATTTTAATCAACAGTAACTCACGTCAACTGTCAAAATTTTTGACAATTTCCCCTTTATTTGACATGTATGTAATTTAAATTTAAAAAGGGTACCTATGAATTGAAAACAGTTTTAATTTATATAGATTATACATGGGTCCCAAAAATATGGAAATATTTTGAGAAAAAAAAAAGCGCTAGAAAAAAAAAAAGGTTAAACGTTTTGTAAAAAAAACGGTTTATCTGGCTGACCTTGATTTACCCTTAAGCTTGATATTCAAGGTCAAAGGATTTTTTTTGCAAAAAAGTAAGTATAGTAGGAGAGTACGGGCTCACTTCAAGGTCACCGAGTCGTTAGAGAATGCGATGACAGTTCAATAGGTGTTTGGGTACCGGATCGATAGGGGTTGATACCGGTTGATAGGTGTTTATACCGGTTTGATAGGGATAGCGGCCCCGATTGATAGGTGTTCGATACCGGTATATTAGTGGTTCGTTACGGATTGATACCGGTATCGAACACCGATCGAACCGGATCGAACACCACAAACCGGTGTCGAAACCTATCGAACCGGTATTGAACACCTATCAAACCCGTATCCAACACCCATCGATCCAGTATCGAACACCTATTGAACTGGTCATCCCGCATTCACTAACGACATGTTGACCTTAAAGTGAGCCTGTGCTCTCCTAGCTTACTTACATAAACCGCTATTGACACCTTCTAAAGGTCATTTAAAAAATATGAACTATCGTCTGGGACGTACAATATTTCACTCTTTTTTTGGGAAACAGATATTAAAAATAGTAGTTCCTTATTAAAAATCACTTTGACATTAAAGATCAAAGTCAAGGTCAAAGAAAGTCACCATCAGATTTATCGTTTGATTTCCCAAAATTTTAAGACAACTTTTTTCTCTAGCCCTTTTATTTTCCAAGATATTTGGGTGTTTCATTTTGGGACACCTGATGACACGGGTATAATAGAAGAACTACATAATTTTAATTTCAAAATGTTCAAATTCTAGATTACGAAACGAACTATAAAAAAGAAACCTAAAAGAAATGATTCAATAAAAACAAAAAATACTGTAAATTTTAGACTGACACTGGTAATTAAGTATGCATAACGACCTAATTCGGATAATAAATGCAAATTTTTACCACCCATTAGGCTGGAAAGCCCAAGGTTATGTACAGGGTGTCCCATTTTGGTCGCTAATATAGGGGAAAATTTTGGGAAACTGTAAGAGTTATGAAAATCTGACCAAGATCAGGCTCTTTTTGAGGAAAATAATTGGCGGAAACAGATCAGGGCTATCGCGATTTGTTTGAGAGCTACAGGGTAATTTGGATTTCGGCCATTTTGAAATAAGTCCGTTTTTTTTATTATAGAAGATAAAAAACTAAAAGCAGGTTCTACAGGCACTTTTTATGAACAATTCAGGGCGTACTGATTTTTTCTTTGTTTATAGTTTTGAGAAAAGGTAATAAACTAGGGGTTTTTTTTAAAAGGGACACCCTATATATTATTAATTAAAAAAAACTACGTTGAATTCTAACATTTTTCATATGAAACACTTTGTTCCTAGTCCTAACCGTTTTCGAGATTTTGAATTTTTAAATATATTTAAAAAAAATAATGGCTGGAGAGCCTGAACTTTATTTATGATGATGAGCTAAGTAGCTTCCACCTCGGGTTTTAGTATTATCCAACGTGGGCTTTTTGTTTTGAATAACATTTTATATACCTAAGTGTAAATTCCTGGGAAATAAACAAATAGTATTATATATTACAATATTTAACATACAAAATACAATTAACAAATAAAACGAAACAAACAACTACGAAATTTCAAAAAATTTACATTAATGTTCAAACGTTTCCCATTATTGTTTATACAAAGATGGCACTTAACACTACGATCGTTGCATTCCGAATGTGGATATTGGAAATACTCGAATGGCTTGTTCGAAATTAATTTGCAGTTTTTATATTGTTTACTCGGTTTAAATAGATTTTATCTTTTAATAAACCCCAAAAGAAAAAAGGGTTTTGGGTCGTGACCTGGCGGCCACCGACGGCCGTTATTAGCAATCCACTTGGCACCAAAATTAGTATTTAAGGATCCACAACCGCGTTGGGCTGGCGCCCCATCTTGCTGGAAATAGAGTTCTTGGCTTTCTCTTAAAGGAAATTATCTATAAAATTAAAAATGTTTTTTCCAAAATATTTAATATTTTGAGAATTTAAATTTTCTATTTCATAAGCAAGAACCTATCTCCTAAAAGCCACCCAAAATTAAACCCAAATCGTCCTTGACGATTTGTACCTGTTGATGAGGGTTTTCTTGGGCCCATTGGTGTTGGTTGTGCCTGTTAAATATACCATCGCTGGCACTCGTGATTCGTCAGTCCATATGGATTTACGGGAAAAGCCCATCGGCATTTAATTGTTGATATACCATTCAAAAACTGATTCTTCTTTCCGCATCGTTCAACGAAGATATTTGGTGACGTATAGCATTTATACTTGTGCTTTTTTAATATACGGCAAGATTTTGAGCGAGGAACCCAATATTTGTTTCAATGATTCTGGTTGAAGTAGTTGGTCGGCACCGACGCAAGCCTACGTTAATGCTAGTTATTCGTTTTTTCCTTTCTGTAACTTTTTGCCCTCGGTTTTTAAATGATCCGAAGTTTATCAAATTGTCTCAAGCTCTTGAAAATTGTCGGAAATGGCTGTTGACGTTCTGGATACCGCTCATAGTATAAATCACAAGCGCCTGGCTGTGCCTTATTAGATTCAATATAGCATTCAATCATATTATACTTCTCAAAACTTGCATGTTTATCCATATTAAGTTTTAAAGGCAAAATAAATTTAAACTGACAGCTACCGAAAAAACTGTATAAAGATGACAACTAGAGCCATGTAGTGTGGTCCATGGCCTACCAAGAACCTTATCATATAGTTTATCTTTTCGGATGTAATGCTTATGAAAACCATTTGTATTAATAAATATTTATATTTTTTGAAACTGACAATTTAAAGCATTTCTAGTTAACCTGAAGCTGAGCACAAAATAAACCGTTAGGTCTTGCATTATTTTTTTTTTTAAATATATTTAAAAAATTCAAAATTGAAAACGGTTAGACTAGGAACAAAGTGTTTTAATAAAAAAGTTAAATTCAACTTTTTTTTAATTTAATAATATAGGGTGTCCCATTTAAAAAACCTATTTATTACCTTTTCTCAAAACTATAAAACAGTAGAAAAACCGAGTACGCCACTGAATTGTTCATAAAAAGGCCTGTAAACCGTTTTAGTTTTTTAATATCTTCTATAATAAAGAAAATACGGACTTATTTTAAAATGGCCGAAACCGAGAATTACCCTTAGCTCTCAAACAAATCGCGATAGCCGTGATCTGTTTCCGCCATTATTTTCCTCAAAAAAGAGCTCGTGAGTGCTTGATCAGATTTTCGATAACTCTTCAGATTCCGATTTAGCCTATATTAGCGACCAAAATGGGACACCCTGTACAGTTAGGGGTAGACCCAACATTTATAAAAATACTGTATTTTTCATCACTAACATTCAAGAGTTGGTAATAGTTTCATCGTTTATTTTTAAGTGTTTGGTTTTTTATCTTTATTTTGAATTTTTTAAATCTTATTAGATAGTGTTAGTTTATGAAAGGCAAAAAGGTATGTAACTTTATATTTGTTTCCTTTAATTAATTTTTGTTATTTTTTTTGTTTCCAATTGTTTTATAAAGCATTAAGAACATCTTATTGTTCTAGATTCTGATGATGGTTTAATTGGAAATAAACCGAAACGTCAAAGAAATGTTTTAATTTTACTTCAAAATATTTTTTAAAAAATGACCGAAAAACCCGGAGAATTAAAAATTATTGATATATTTAATATTTTATGTTAAATACCTGCCTATAACATCTAAAAAATAGACGATTTTTAACTATTTATACCTCGAAAATAGTTGAAAAATCTAACATGTTTACATAAAATTGAATACAATTTAACGTTAAATCTAAGAAATGTTAGGTGTTAATTTAAAAATAAAATTGTGAAAACCAAGTACCCTTTACATTTAAAAATATAATGAAATGGAACTTTGGTTTTAACCAAAATATTTGACAATATTTTATTTTAGCACACCTTGTAGATAAAAAAAGGTAATCCCAAAATAAACGGGCTACCCTGTATATTTTTGCTAATAACGCTGTTAATATTTTATTATTATAATTAATATCGATTTTTACATTTTTCTTTAAAGATTTAAAAAATTATATAAATAATATTTTTATTATGTTAGTAATTTATGCACGCACAGAGTTTGATAAAAATAAATATATGACTGTTTTATTTAAACAAACGGTTACCTTCCTTTATTTTCGTTGTTTAATGATCTTGCTAATTTCACCATTAAACGATTCATTTTAAGCTACGCTAATAATTGAATTTGTGGAAAGATGAAGTAATGGAAAATATGCCAAGGAAACAGATGAAGTGCAAGTTTCTATTGTCGTGAGAAAAATATGGACGGTAGGTATGGTTTCATTCAAGAAGGAGAAAAGAAAATACGCCAAGGAAAAAGTGCAAACTACTACAGTTAGTGTAGAACCTAAAAACATATTAATAAACGAAATAAATACTAAAAACTAAATAAATTGTAGA
>JAHBCN010008553.1:0-38382 GCA_019359885.1 Listronotus oregonensis | reverse complement strand
ATATTGCACGTTTGCGGAGCGACGGTAATTAAATAGGGAGCTTATAAATAAGTTAATTCGGAAATTTAAGTTTGGTAAAATATATTATTACGGCGACGGTAATTAAATGAAAGCTTATAAAGGGGTTAATTCGGAAATTTAAATTTGGTAAAATATATTAATATATAGTTATGATTTTTTTTTTGTTTTTGATTTTCAGGGGGGGGGCGGGGCTCTTTTGCTCTTATATGCCAGCCGCCACTGTTCGTACTAGTTAAAAGTTGCATAAATTATAAAAATAGGGTGGTAAACTAATTAATATCATTAAAAGGTTAAAAAACTTTTTTAAAAAATTTGAGTTAATCAATGTTTTTCTGTTTTCACTTTGTTCTGGTTAGTTCGTATAACAAGCTGCATTTTACACAATTCATTCTATTCTTAATATAAAATGAAAAATAACACAAGCCCAAAAAGGGGAAATTTGACCATGTTATCTTTATGTTTTTGGGGTCGTTGAATCCGAATCGGGGGCAGTTTAACCTCATCAGGTCAGGGTCAAAGTCTTTTTCAGGGGTCAAATCTGCAAAATTAATCCCCAACCAAGTTTGAAGAGTGTAAATAAAAAGAGTGTTGTGTTTTCGGGGTCGCTGAAACAATCCGTGGTTAGTTTGATCTCATCAAATTTGGTTGCCATTTGACCTTGAAATGCCCTTGACCCTGACCTATTGGGGGTCAAACTGCCCCCGGTGTCGAATTCAGCGACCCCCAAAAACATTCGAACTATTCAAATTATTCAAATAGTTAGAATCAATCGAATAGTTTAAACTATTTGAATTATTCAAATAGTTCGAATAAGATAACTTTGGCCAAAGCAGCGGAAATTATAGTAACTTCTTTTTTAACAAACAGGTCAACATAAAATGCTTGAAAAAAGCTATGCCATCTGAAACACGTGGGGTAGGCCGTAGCTGGCGCCCTCTACTAGCAACATCAAAAGTATGGACGAATTTGAATTTCTCGCCTCAAAGAACCCTCAAATCCCCAATTTTGTACCGCTATGTTTTTTAGTAAAGAAATTATTACAAAAAACGAAAACTAAATTAAAAGTTTGATACCATGTATCTCAATTATTAACAACTTTGGGATAAGGCAAGTTCACATATGCATTATTTCAACCTAAGGAATCTGCTGTTGCTTTGGGTCCCATTACTTTGGGACACCCTTAAACCCAAAGACCGCTTTATCTTCATTTCTTTTTGGAAACTTCGGGGCCCTTTGGGTGATAAGGCTAAGGGTTTCATAAATAAAATTAGCAAAAAAAAACCCGTGCAAAAATCTCGAAGTTTTTTTATTCAAAGAATTGGTCTAGCTGTGCAAAGGGGTAATGCAGCATCAGTACTAGGTACAATTCAGGGGAAAACCTAGGACTTGATGAAGTTTTTTTAAATTTTTTAAATATAGATTTAGTTTCTATTTCAATTCTGCTTGATCCTCCTAATAATCTTCCTCTTCCAACAGTTGTCCCTGTTTCTCATAAAATGTCCGATATAATTTTTAAAGTCAAACAGATCAATCGTATTCTTTCTTCTCTTAAACTAAAAATCGTCTGGGCTGGATGGCATACCAGCAATCGTCTTAAAAAAATGTGCCCCCCGACCACCCATCTTAACTCGCCTCTTTCGAATCTCTTACGACACGGGCATTTTCCCAGAGTTGGAAAGCTGCACGTGTGCAACCTGTCCCCAAAAAAGGACCCAAAAGTCTGCCTTTTAACTATAGACCTATATATCTTTTTTTCCCAGTTGTTTGCAAGGTAATGGAAAAATTATTAATTCCCAAATCTTAAAGTATCTGGAAAAACATAAGATCTTACATGACAGACAATATGGATTCCGTCACAGAAAGATCCACAGCGGGGATTTTCTTCCTTTGTCTCACACAACTGGAGCAAGCCTTGAGTTTCTTGGTGAATCCCAGATCGTTGTTTGACATATCCAAAGCTTTCGATCAAGTCTGGCATGATGGGTTCTTAACAAACTTCCTTCTTACGGTCTTCCACCTAAGCTTTGCTCTTGGCTTTCCAGTTTCCTTTCTAATCGACGTGTATCAGTTGTTAGATGGTCATTCCTCCAGCTTCTACCAAATTAATGCTGGGTTGCCCCAGGGCTCAGTGCTGGCACCCCGCTGTTTCTTCTACACATTAACGATCTTCTCTTTCCACAATCAATCCCATTCATATTTTTGTTGACGATGGTACCCTCCACTCTAGAAAATTCAATTTCTTAAGCCACCTGTAATTCTGATTTTGAAAACAAGCGCAGGTATTTTTATTTTTTAAACTATAGCAGAGTTGACCCGGTGTTTGTTTTAGCTTTGAAATTATATTTCTGATGGTCTTTCCCAAAAAGAACAGGGGGGGCACTTAAGGCGCTGCTATTCCCTAAGACGTTTAAATTTATTTAACAACATTGCTTTAGTTATCATGTTAAAAAAATAAGGACACATATTCACTATTATAATTTAACATTTTAACAAACAAAGCTATTTTTTTTTTTTAAAGTTATTATTATAAAATTGTGTCAGTCATCAACCATTAAACATTGTTTTTTGCACAATACTTTTGACGTACTAGCGTGTAAGACATCGCACGATTATAAAATTGCCAGAATAAGCAAAAAGATTAATTAATCAATGGTATGTATAATGACCCTATAAATAATCTTTCTGTTTTCTTATGGCATTTGGTTTAAAAAACATGTAACCCCTTTTTATATATTTCCACTTAAATACCTTCAGCATGTTTGACGTAGGTTAGACCTTTAATTAACGTAGGTAAGTACAAACTGATCTAACGATCGGCATGACTTTTCGTTTTATATTGCGTTATTAAAATTTATTAATACTCCGCTTTTTTTATCTTGAAAAAAAAAGTAGTACATTACTTCTTATTTTATTGGCGTCATCAAAATATAATTAAATTACACTTGCCCAATAAATTTTATTCATTTAACATTTTTCCGGGAAAGAACTTGGACAATGATTTTGTTAAATAATTAAAATGTTTGGGGTCTATTCTATCTATTATTAATGATGAATTCAAAGACAATAAAATTATAGTTCTTACTAAAAGGGTGACAATTCGAGGGGCATGGGGGATTCAAACCAAAAGGAAAAGGGTTAAATTATGGCAAAGTTGCGCATTTAGGTGGCTAAAAATGCCTATTAGAAAGTTGTAAAATTTTTCCGGAAATATCCGGAAAAAAACCGAAATTTGCTGATTTCGTTTTTATTTTCTGGCGTTATTTAAAAGGGATGGGAAAAACAAAAGAAAACCTTTCTATTGGCCACTTTTAATCCACAAAAACGTTAAGAGATTTTTCTTAAAAACGTTTCGTTTTCTTTAAACCATCATCAACTTTCTTTTTTAAATACGGACCCGGGTTTTTTTTTTAATTTTTTTGAACCTCCTAATTATCCGGAATTACAAAAATGTATAACACTTAATATTTATTTACAAATATGGAACGCCCCTATAAGAAATGATTGCGTTCTTTGTCTAACTCATTGTTCTTATGGAAAATATGTTTATTTAACAGAAAAAAAATTAAGTGTTATTTAATCATTGTAATTGGCATTATAACTGCTTTTAAAAAAAGCAAAAACAATTAGGTCCCTTTTAAAAAAAAAAAGTTTTATGATGGTTAACAAAACCGAAACGTCTCGAAAAACTCTCAACTCTATTTTGAAGGCTTAAAAAGTGGCCATGAAAAGGTCTTTTTTTTTCATATCTCTTTAAATAACGTCAGAAAAAAAAAAAACGAAAGGAAATTTCGGTTTTTTTCCCGATATCTCCGGAAGTATTATTTTCTTTCTACCAGGCATTTTGACCAAATGCGAATTTTCCTAATTCCGATTCCTTTCTTACGGTTTCGGAAAACCCCGCATGCACTCTCTGTGGCACCTTTACTACAAAGCTTTCTAAATTTTTGGTTTTTGGCGTCGCTTACTGAAACGAGCGTCCGTCAGGAGAAATGTCAATACTTCAGGTACGTATTCAGGGTCCAAAAATAAACATAAAAGTCTATAAAAATATGAGTCCGCAAGGCCTTCGTTTCCGAAATACAGGGTGTCAAATTTTTTTTTTTAATTTTTTTTTTGAAAATTATAAAACCTAGATTATGTTTTGCTAAACATAATTAAAGAACAATAATATTATTAAAAATTAAAATACATATTGTTTAATTATACATTTTGTTTTGTTTTTTTTTTTATTTAATTTTGCTATAATAAAATCAGATGGGTCGTAATTTTTTTAAATCCAAATATTTCGAAAACGGTAATTTTTAACAGGTATACCATTTTGACGTAAAAATATTTTGTCATTATTACGTCAAAATTATTTATTTTACTTAAAAATGTCATACAAAGCCGTACCAAAAAGTTGAGATAGTTCAAAATAGTAAAAAGACGTGTAGGTGGCATTCCCTACAAGTGAGAGCCGTACTAAGATTAGATTCGAATCCGTCATACCAAAAAACCCCCGGATACCAATATTTATATAATCATAGATTTTATTTTAAAAGATAGAAAAATTAACTTAAAACTTTAACACTCTGTATTTCGGAAACAAAGGCCTTGCGGACCCGTATCTGTATAGACTTTTATGTTTTTTTTTTTGGACCCTGACTACGTACCCGAAGTATTGACATTTCCTCATGAATCACCCTGTATTAACGAACACTGTTGCCAAAGCTATAATTATGGTAACAGTAATTAATTATTTATGTGGGAAATGGACCAAACTCCGTATTATATTGATTATTTAAAAATTTTTTTTGCTGTTTAATAATAAAATTTTTATGATGCAAATTTCTACTTTGGAGTATATATGTCTTTGTATGTCTGTCTGTTTAAAATTAAACATAATGCCTTTAAACACTTTGTTAAAGGCCAGTTCAGTAAATGAAAGTAAAAAGAAATTATACTATTACCAATATTTCTAGACATTTTCATAACCGCGCCTTAAAAACGTCAGTAAGAATACACATTTTAATGTCCTATTATTACCACTACAGAAAAAACAATAAATGAATATAAGTTTTTGATATATAATTCCAGCATTTCTTGTTTTGTGTAGATGTCATAAAATAAAAAAAATAGTTTAAAAAATTTTGAATCATATTTAACATCTTGTATCCCATCAACTGCAAATATATTTTTTAATCAAATTTTAATTATCCAAAGTAAAAATTTACATAATTAAAATTTTAGTATTATACAGCAAAAGAAAATTATATTATCTTTATTAAAACGAATTTGGCCTATTTACCACAGAAATATTTCCTAATCACTGTTTCCATTGTTAAAGCTTTGGCAACAGGGTTCGTTTATATAGCAGCGTGTAAACGTATTTTCTCCCGATTACCAAAAATATAGCATTGTTTTGTGGGTCTATAGTGAAACTACAATTGTCGTTGATGCATATAGCTTAGTACACGTATGAAGGCTTAATTCAAGGTGTTAGCATACCGTGCTGATGAGTGAATGACATCCTGTGCCTTAAACAGGTATCCCTAACGGTGCCTCTGAGATCAGGGCGACCTCTCAGATTATCTAGCCCAGGGGTCTCCAAACTACGGCCCGAGGGCCACATCCGGCACGCGGACAGATTTTGTCCGGCCCGCGGAGAGCTAGCATACTTGAAAACTCCTTTTAGAGAACAAATAATTTTTATAGCAAATTAAATTTAGTTTACTGAAGTATTCTAATTTTATGTTGAATAATTATTAATATGACATCTACATTTATATGGTCATGGGCTAACTCCGCTAACTCATAACATTCTTGTAGGCTTATTGTTATTGTTTTTGTGATAAGTTGGATAAAGAAACACAGAATTGTAATGAGTATAGACATGTATAATATGCAGAAAATTTAACTTTAGTATATAATAACTAACAAATTATTGAAATGAATCCAACTAACATTTTATACATTTTAAATAATCACATAGGTAACTTATAACAAACATAATGACATATGAAATACTAATGAGATTTATGTAATTGAGATTTTCCACTGACAATAGTTTGTAGTTGTGGACTAATTTTACTTGTACCAATTATTAAAAAGAGATTTAAGATGCTCATCAGTTAATTTCGATCTGTAAACATTTTTTGTGTACTTCATTTTGGAGAAGGTTTTCTCACACAAAAGTAAGTAGTACCAAAAACAGAAAACAGACCACGAGCAAATTTATGCAAATTATCAAATTGTGTCAGTGGAAGACTCTTATAAAATTCCAACAAAGATGAGTTTTGATATTTGTTCTTAATTATATCACTGCATTGTAAAAATCAATTATTTCCATTTGAAGTTCCGGGGCTAGGGTTTCAATGTCAGTATCAAAAGGATTCTGAAAAATCTTAATTTGATTCGCAATGGCATGAAAGTCCGGAAACGAGTATCAAAATTTATCTTCAAAGCACTCAAAGTTTCGATTGCAAAATCGATAGGAAACTCAGTCTCAGTAGTGTGGCTGAATATTTCACATGTTTTAAAATGTGAAAAACATTTACTTCGTAGTTGTGATTGAAACAGTCTCAATTTCTTCCGGAATGATTTGATATTAGTGTATAAATCAGGAAGATGCTGGTTTTCTCCTTGCAATCCCAAATTCAGTTCGTTCACATGTTTTGTCAAATCAACATAGAATGCTAACTTCACAGCCATGCGTTGTTTTGTAATTCAGTAAGAGGGCGATGCTTTTCATTCAAAAAATTTCGATCACTGCTCGAAGTTCAAAAAAGCGCTGAAGGACTTTCCCACAACTAAGCCAGCGTACGGCAGTATGATAAGGTAAGTCAGTTTCTCCAATCTCTTCAATAAATTGTCGGAATTGTCGGTGATTCAGCCCAAAAGATCTGATAAAATTAACAGTTGATATGACTGGTTTCAGAACGTCAGACATATCCAAACATTTTCCGCACAAAGACTGTTGATGAATGATACAATGTAAGACTAATGGTTTTGAACCACCGTCATTTTCTACAGCCTTTGACACAAGAGCGACCACTCCTTAATCTTTCCCACTCATGTTTTTGCCTCCATCAGTTGTAATACATTTCAAGTTTTTCCATCGAAGGTTCTTTTGATTAATGGCCATTTCAACTCCTTTAAAAATATCTGTACCAGTAGGTGTGCCATGAATACTATACATATCAAGAAGTTCTTCGTGCCACTTCATAGCTTTTATCTACTCCTCGAATATAAATCAACACCTGAGCAGTATCTGACACATCCGTTGACTCATCCAAGGCCAAAGAAAACCACTCAAAATGTCCATTTTTGTCGAACAGTTGAGAGGATATATTTTCAGCGATGTTTTCTACCCTTCGAGCCACAGTGTTTGCTGACATACTGACAGTTTTTAATAAATTTACCTTTTCAGGGCACATTTCTTCGGCTACTGCAATTATGCATTCTTTGATCATTTCTCCATCGGTGAATGGTTTTCCACGTTTTGCAATTTCAAGAGCCACACGAAAGCTGGCACGAGTTGCAGCCTCTTGTTCAGTTTTGAGTTTTGTAAATGAAGATTGCTGCGATTTCAATCCGCGCTGCATAGCTTCGAATTTTTCTGTCCGCAAACTTCCTGTATATTTTGAGTAATTTTGAAAATGTTTTTTTTTCATAATGACGTTTAATGTTATATTCTTTGAGAACGGCTATGCTTTCATTGCAAATCAAACATAGCGCCTTGTTACTGGACTCAATTACGAAATACTGAATGTTCCACTGATCTTTGAATTTTCTGCATTCACTATCAATGTTTCCTTCTTTTCCATACTACTAATTCACACACAAAAGCAACAATTCAAATCAAAATACTGTTATAAAGATGTCTTAAACTTAAACACGCACAAACACGTTTTAAGGAGGTATGCAATATTTTATTTAACAACAGTGTCATAGGAACTGACTTGTGGTTGCGCCACTAGCCTTCTTATATATTCCAATTACTGCCATCTAGAAGTGAGTGGAAGACACCAGAACTTTCTCGAACCAACGAGATTATTATGTACGTGCTATTAGCGCCATCTGTTAGCGATAGAAGGTACTACCTATTTCCGCTTGTGTCCACCAGATGTCGTGTCACGTTACTCCTCATGGCTCGTACTCTACGACTAATCTAGAAATTACAGATAATGACAGGAAAATTAATAATATGCAGTGTTGCCGTTTTGCGGACTTTAGTCCGATTTGCAGCCTTTTTTAAACGTTGTGTACTTTTTCGGACTTTTTTTTCATCAGTGGACTATTTCACTTCTTACCACCGGCAACAATGATAATATGGTTTTGGCCCTCGGAACTTACTGGAGTAATCAGTATGGCCCTAAGGCTGGAAAGTTTGGAGACCCCTGATCTAGCCTAACTGCGGTAATCCAGGGCTCTGCCGTGGTGGACTATTACTTCCTCAGCTCCAAACAGAAAGCGGACAAAACCGCTCTCGTAGGAAAAAAGTGACAAAGGTGCGCTGACCGAAACGAATAAATCCGTTTCGAGAGGTGCCATCCAAGGTAACAAGCAGACAAAGGTGCGCCGACCGAAACGGGTGAATCCGTTTCGAAAGGTGCCCCTAAAGCCACAGGCGCTTGTTTTACGGGGAAGGGCTAATCCATCACGAACAAACAGGTGCTTAGGAAGGGATTCTGAATCCAAACAGAAGGCGGACAGAACCGCTTTGGTATGGAAAAGGGTTTCCTGGCTTTAAACAGAAAACGAATAGATCCGTTTTCATAGAGAAAGGCCAGAAAAACGGCCTCAGAAGGAACATCTGGTTTCTGTAACAAGGACCTGGTAGCTACTCACGTCACTAAATCAGAAGAGGAGGGCATGACGGATCTAATCGTCTGCTCGTCATACTTTCCAGGAGACAGGGACACCAGAACACATTAACTGTGCTCGTGTTCGGTAGCGACACGAGTAAAAGGAGATGTAAGAACTCCTCTCAATCTGATATCGAATTCGTTGGAAGTCTGATCCTGTTGAGAGAAACATAAAAAGGTGTGAGCCACAAAAGACCGAGCGGTTGCGATGGAGGGCGTAAAAAGTCCACTTACTTTAAACCTAAACCTAACACGTATTTAAAATAAGGAAAATGCAAAAGACTCAGTATTAATGTGTATATTACAAATTGAATATCATAGCAGAGCGCTTTCTGCTAAACAGCAATTATCAATGCTTCTTGTCAAACACGAGATCTTAACAAATGACTCGCACATGCGAAACAGATTACATAAAAATTACTTATGGCCAGCAATACATTGGTCTTAAAATATTAGGAAAAGTTGCACTTTGTTTTAAATTCTTTAAGTTTAAAAAAGACTGGCCTTCTTACCTTTTACAGATGCACGTCAAAAATCGTACATCTGTAAGAAGGAAGGGGGTCAACCTTTTTTAAACCTAAATATTTTAAATTAAAATGTAACTATTGTTATATTTTTAAGACCTAATTAATTTTTTTGTAACTCATTTGGCATGTGTGAGAGTCATTTGTTAAAACTTCGTGTTTGACAGGTAGCATTGATCATGGCCAGGGCTGCCAAAAAAAATGTAGAGGGTGTCAAAAAGTTTAAGTCAATTTACTAGTCTAAAATTAATTGAATTAAAACACAAATAAACAAACCACAACTTTAATTTCAAAAAATAATCATACTCATTTAAATTTCTAGCCAAAATTGTAAAATTTAAGGATTTAGACGGAAAATGTTTTATTTTAGGTAATTTTTAAAAACCCAGGGGGGTCGACGGACACCCCCTGACCCCTCCTGCCGGCGGCCCTGATCATGGCTGTTTAGCCGAAACCTCTCTGCTATGATATTCAGTTTTTAATATACACGTTTATACTGAGTCTTCTGCATTTTCCTTAAATCTACTATTGATCAACCAATTTGCCTGAACATCTAATATATATTAGCTATAATCTGCTATATAATATGTAAGCATGAAATTAAAACAATGTATTGTATATAAAAATAAGTGGTATTTACTTTTCTTTGTCACTTAGTATATATCCGTTGCTGTTATGCCAAAGTTGCGAATGTGCTATTTGTGTGAAGTGTGCAAGTTGACTAACCGTAGAGCTGATGTTTGAGGAATGTCTAAAATTAATACACTTTGAATCACTTTAAAGCATAACATTGTCCATTTACTGTGAGAAAATCGCTATTATATTAAAGTTTTCTAATCGATCAAAAGTCGTCGTCAAAACACCGCTTCCCGTAATATTAGTGAAATTAAGCAACTCTGGCCACGGTCAGTAAATAGATGGTTGACCGTCAGTGAACGCCGTGTAGCATTCAAGGAAGTTTGAAGGTTGGTTCTGGTTAGGTCGCCACTTCACACCCAAAAATCTTGATAAAATAAATGACAACACGATTTAAAAAAAAAAATTCAAACATTGTATGATAGTTTCGCTGTACTTATCACCAATTTTGTGATAAAACTAGAAAAAAAGTTGAAGTTTAATTTAATTATCACATTTAAGGATCGATGTCTGGAAAATGAAACGTTGTCGAAAAAAACTTATTTAGATTTGTAATCAGCGCCTCCGTATGCAAAAAATCATTAAAATCGGCGAGGGTCAAGAAAAGTAAAAAATTACCATCATTTAGGCTGGTTGTTTGTGTTTTAGGGTCCTACAATATTTTATAAACTTAAATTTGTATAAAAGACCAAAAAAATAGTGCTACCTCATGCAAGTAACATAAACAAGTTTAACGAGAAGTATAGCATTTTTAAATAAGCATTTTTTTTGGGACAGTCCACCAAGGCTAAGGTTACCTAACGTTGCATCTCATAAGAAGCACCTAATTTTAATGTAAGAAATACTTACCTAAAATATAAAATGTCGGGTATGATACTTTGGATTTGCAAAACACAACCATACAACCTTTAGGTATTTTGTTTCGATATAAGTAACAAACAATGAACAAAAAATTATAGTCACAATTAAATAAACACCAATTATTAAAATAAGAAGGTTTTTATCAACCTAAAAAATGGAAGACTCCGGCTCTGGTCCAAAGTATAATGTGTTGCCTACCTACACACTGATTTTTCCACAAAATTTCGTGTAATTTTGTTACTGCGCAGAATCATAAGGGCACCTTAATGACAGTTATTTTTTACAGTTGGCCGGACATTTTTAATCGAATAGGCCATAGCATTGAGCTTCCAAAAACCTTCAAACTTCCTTCGTAACATTGGGTTTGTTTCGGAATCCACGGTAATCTGTAGGTGTCTTTTGGATGACATTACTCAGACGTTAATGAGGAGGGGGAGAGTAGTTAAAAGGTAGTATTTTTTTGTAACACGACCGTGGTGGCACTACCGCGTTGTCTAAAAGGTGCCGTAAAGTGCAATATCTGCATGTTTTGGTACTTGGACAACGTTGAAGAAAACGAAAAAAATGGATTAAACAGCTAAAAACTTACAGTCCCTGGTACTTAGGTTTTATACAAGCCTACGTTTAAAAATAAAAGAGAATTTAAAAAAAAGAAAAATTTCAATTAAAAATAAAACTATAAAAATTAAATAATAGGACAACCAAAGTAGTTGATCAAAATATTTGATATCATGGTTTTTCAATTTTTATCTTGTATATCTATTTTTAAAATTATTTACTACAAACGCAATATCAAAAAGAACTACGATTGCTTTGAACAGGATTTTAATCAACGAAATACAGGATCGATTTAGGCGTTCAATTCAATATTTTACTCATTAAATATTACTATTTTTATTAGGTTTAAAACTTATAAGAAAGCTTAACATATACTATACAAAAACGACTTGAAGGTCCAAAACTGTAACTGCAATAGTTGCAAAGTTTGTTGACAAATTGAGTCGTACTCCAAAATCCAGATATTTTTTAAAGATTGAGAAAAATTTTTGCTGCCATATTGTTGCAGGTTGCTGTTTTTGATTTTTTTTGTTTTAGAAAAAAATTATAACAAATAATGACAATTGTTAAATAAATAAATGAATAAATAGTTGACAATTTTTTTTTTTTTTGATTATATTTACCAATGCAAATTATGATTTTAAAAAAACGATTCCTTAATAATTTATTTCAAAAATAAAAATATGAAAAAAACAATTATAAACAATAAAATATTGTTTTTAAGAAAAAATATTTTTTCAAAAATCAATATTTTCTTACGCTATGGTGAATTTTTTTTTATCAAAAATATTTAATTAATTCATTTGTTTATAAACAAATTATAAACAAATGGCAAGAAAAAAATTTAAAAAGTAATTATAAAATGCCTAACATGAAGATGAAATCAGTAATAGCTTAAAATTTTAAAATATATATATATATATTTAAAAAACATTATATTTAAATTTTTTACTTTTTTTTATTAAAATTAATAATTAATAATATTTTTTATTAAATAAACTTTCATAATTATTTAGTTGAGTATTTTTATTAAAATTATAAAAAAAAAAAAAAAAAAAAAAAAAAAAAAAAAAAAAAAAAAAAACAAAAAAAAAAAAAAAAATTAGATTAATTATTTAAACTTTTATACCGCCTTTTATGACAACAGAGAACCGTAAAAAACTGTAAAATAACAATTGAATAACTTTTTGAACAATGATGAAAACAGCTTTTATTATCGCGGGTTCATATTCTTTAAAGTGTCTAGATGACACCAGAATTTTTTAAAATTTTTTAATTAATATTTAATTGCATAAAAAATATATTTAAAAACTACGCTTACTACAGTGGCCTCGCGCGCATGCCGAAACTGCCGTGCGATTTTCAACGTTAAATTAAAATTATAAATATTGGAGATACAATTCTATGAATCCAGAACTTTTCAACTGTAATTCCCTGCTCTCAGATACTTTTTGAGATTTTGCCAAAAAGTTGGACGGCTATTTTTTTTTACAGTTTTTTGTTATTAACAATTGTATTTTTTTTTGAAGAAAAATTCAAAATACGTCTTTATCTAGATGCCATTCCGGATCGTTTAAACCATCAACCATATTTTTAGACTTGTAACTCTTTTTCGCAGGAAATCAACTTCTCGACTAGACTATCATTGCGTGTAACGATGTACCCTTACTGTCAGACCTAATTCCTTTTAGTTAATGCCAAAAGAAAAATCCTATTCAAATTTTTAGACTGACTTGTTTTAGCTTCCGTATAAAGCGGCATACTGCCTATCAGATTCGTCAAAGCTGCTCAGATTGCTAAAATGATGAAAAACTAAACCTGAGAGTTGCTTGTTTACTTTTTTTATTATATAATCTAAATTAAAAAATAAAATATTTAAATTACACTGGCTTTTAAAATATGTGGAAAATAATGGTAATAAACATAATGTGATTGACACTAACATGGGTATTAACAACTGGAAACATGCAATAATTGTTAAACTCATTATGTACAAATGTAATTTTTACGTGCAACATAATTCCATTACGCAAATTTAAGACATTTATCTAACATCAGTGGCAAGTAAGATATATGGAGTCTTATTTTATCAAATTATATTGTCTCATGTAGTACTTTTATCGACTTACTAGTTTTTTGTCGAGTATTCTAGAACAAATTAATAACTAACACTTAAGAGCAAATTCCAAACAACCGTAACTTTGTATAAAGACAAATACGTATGAGTAAATGTTTATTTTACTGATTTAAAATTACATCACAATTGCAGATAATACGCTTGGCAGAGATTAAAAGAGAAGCTGGTCTGGTACCTACAATTTAACAGCAAACGACTTGTACCATCTTTTGTAAGAATTGGTTTCTATATAGAAAAACCTATGAAAAACAGCCATTTTTTATTTTAGAGTAAACAGTTTTAATTTAACTATAATCTTATTACAAAACTGTCAATCGAACTTTTGTAAACAACTGAAAAACAAACAAAAATGAGAGTCGAAAAACGGAATACCGCTAAAATTTACCATTCCTAAAAAAATTCATAACTTGGATCCTTTTAAGGGAGAAAAGCTGATTTTCCAAAAAACAATTGCTAAGATTATGTTGTTTAAACATACTAAAGGCGGACACTGTACGACAAGTAGTTTTTCAAAATTTGAGTTAAATATTATATGGACGGATAACTCAGAGTTGTCATTATCTGTAATTGTCTGATTTGAATTGGGTAGGCGGATTATTAAATTTAAAATTTGTTTTTACAACTTGTTTATCTTCGATTTTCATATAAATTTAGCGAAAAGTGGGGATCCGAGCAAGCAAACCGAAATTTTTCCTGGCTTGCTTTGATCTCCACCAGTCTCTTCCAAGAGCGACATCGCGCGTTTAGCTCCATGTTCAGAACCGTTTTTATTACTTTTCGCCAGATTTATTTGGAAAACAAAGATAAACAAGTCGTAGAATAAAATTTAAGGTTTAATTATTCGTGTACTAGTTGTAAATATTGCAGATAATATACTGAGTCGTCACGGTACTTGTGAAGCATGCTTAAAGATTAATAAAAATGTGAAAGGTAACGGGGCGCGGGATTCGAATACTCTATGTTTGTACTGCAAAATCCAGTTTGAATTAAAATCGTATCTGCTCCCTTTCTTCAGATTTACAAAAAAAAATTGCCAATTTTCGCATTTAATTTTTACCCTTACTTACAAATTCAAGTTTACATTTAATTTATAGTATAATTATTAAATCATTAATACAGAATTTATCATATTTTTTATGTATTTTTCAAATTTAGCACTTAAAACTGTTAAATCTACCATTCATAAAAAATATATTTTTTGGATTTAAAAAAAATTATTGGACTGCAACAGAAATGTTTTATGAACTATTATATATTGCATTTAATTTAATTTCTTACCCTTACATAATTTATCTTTTTTATGGCAGTTGGCGTCATGGTATAGAAATGAAAAATAACTTATTAAAATAAAGGTTGTTTATGTTGTAACTACTTATTACTATGTAAGTACATTTAGTATACATTAGGTTTTAAAAAAAATCATTTTTTAATTAATTTATGTATTTACCTATAATTGTAAATAAATTATAAATATATGTTACAAAAGAAAAATCGGTTCAAATACGTTGAGAAGCAAAATGAACAACAGCTTTTTTCAATATTGTTACGGACTTTCTTTAGTTAGTGTTTAGTTATTAGAAATGTAAAAGGTTAGAATTATTTTATTTAGGTTAATAATTTATTTAAAATAGGTTACCTTAGTTTTTCCCTTTTTTGACGGTCATTGCGGATTATCCTGAGGGCGCTGGAGATATTCATTTTACACTTTTCTTACATCCTGTAGTAAAATAATTCTTCCAGCTAATTCTAGAATTTTCCAGACTTTTCCATTCTTTTCCACTTTACTATAAAAAGCGCGAGGAAAGTCCGCACGGGCCAGTTTAGCTTTGTATTCCGACGAGATAAGAAGTTGATAGACAGTTAAAGGTTAAACAGTTGTCATTATTACGTTACGTTAAATTATTACCATAGAAACGTTTGTAAACCAGATATCCAATAAAAAGGTGTAAAACCAGGATCCGTGTTTTTATACGGGGTGTCACGGAACAATATCTTAGGATAAGATTCGTCACTCAACAGATTTATTTTTTGCAACGCTTTAATTTGGCTTTTGAAATTGAAATTCGTTCCGAAAAAATATCAATGGGAAGTTTTCGAATGTAATCGGTGCAGGTAGTTGTTTAAAAATGCTGACAAACTCCAGGATCCTGACATCTACGGTGATTATTGGCCCCTCAAACTAGTTCCATATATTTTGACGTTCACAACACTAAACAAAATTGTGAACAAATATTTTCTACAAGAATTGTGGATCTAGATAAAAAAGTATTGAAAGACATCATAAATGAATTACGGAAATCACTTGACGCTACCGATGCCTCTATTACTCTTAATTCACGTTCTTCTGGTTCACTTAGTAGATTTTTGGAATCGTTAAATAAAAACGGACTTAGTTTTTGGTCAAAGCAGGCTGGAGAATCCGCCAAAAAAATTTTTAGACTATTGGAATAAATATAAAATAAATCTGTTAAGTGACGAATCTTATTTTAAGAAATTAAAGCAAGCTGTTGTTCCTTTTTCATCTCAACGTATTTGAACAGTTTTTTTTTTGTTACATATGTTTATAATTTATTTACATTCATATATAGATGCATATAAAATATTTTTTTTTTAATTTATTGTATTAAATGTATTTATGTATTTATAAGTATAATAATTTGATAATTATACTAAGAATTAAATGTAAACTTGAATTTGTGATTAAGGAGTAAAAATTTAATTCGAAACTTTGCGAAATTTCCTTATTTCTTCAATTTTTGCTAGAAAATTTTTATATTTTTTTAAATTTTTTGTAAAGGGAGCAGATTCGGTTCAATTCAAACTGGATTTTGCAGTACAAATATAGAGTATTCGAATCTCGCTCCCCATTACCTTTCACAGTTTTATTAATGGAGTCCTGCGTCGTCCAAAATATTGCTGTAAAATATGTTTATACAATATTATAAATAATAATTTTTCAGAAGATCAGCTTTTCACTCTTAAAAGGGTCCAAGGTATAAAATTTTCCAAAAATAGGTTTCTACAAAAGAAAATAGGGAAAAGGTTCAGATTTTGGTTGGCTGTTAAACTTTAGGTGCCAAAAAACTCAACAATATTTCATATTAAAATGCGCCATTTTTTATTTAAAATGTTTTTTAAAGAATACTTTAACGAAAGGGGCATTAAGCTTTGGTACTATTAAACATTTTCTACATTACCACCTAATAATTTTACTTCTATATAGTTTTGTAAACAAAACTCAAAGCGGACTTTATCCACACTTGTTTACATCTAAAATGTCAAGATAAAGCATTTTTTATTTATAATAGTGTTTTATAAATACTGGGATGAGGAACATTTGACAAGAAGCGTTCTACATTACCATGAAATAATTCTAAAAAGTTCTCAATATTATTCATTTTAAAAATATTTTATCTTTGTTACCTGAGAATTAAAAAAAATACTTTAGTCATTAAACTTTGGTACGATCAAAAATATTTGCGTCGCTAGTCATTATTTGAGACACGTCCTGTCGACATAATCCATGTTAAAAAAAAAAACAAAATTTATTAAAATCTTCGTTCTACGATATAACTTGTATTAATGTTTTTTTTGCCGTCGACACTGTCATCCTGAGTGATAGACTGGAAGACCTGCAACATCTATTAAACGGTGTAAATGCAGAAGGACAAAAAATGGGGCTCAACATAAATATCAAGACAAAATTTATAGTCTTCAGTCGACAACCACATCTTAATGCTGCACTACAGATTGATACGAAAAATATAGACAGAGTAACCCACTTTAAGTACCTTGGATGTTATATCACCGAGCATCTAAATCCAGATAAAGAAATAAGATGTAGAATAGAGACAGCCCGATGATGAAACCACTATTCTGCAATGCTAACCTGAATCTAAAATTACGGCTGAGAATGGTAAAATCCTACATATGGTTAGTGTTGCTGTAGGAGGCAGAGATCTGGACAATTAAAGCCACTACAGTTAATCGATTAGAAGAATTCGAGGTGTGGTTGCAGGGGCGAATGCTGAGAATACCCTGGACAGCTATGCAGACCAACGAAATGGTGCTAAACAGGGCCGACGCAACACGTACGCTACTGAATCACGTAAGTGCAGAAAAAACTCATATCTGGACTCCTCAGAGGAGAGCGATACATAATTCTACGGCTGATTATGATGGGAAGAGTGGAAGGACGTAGAGGAGTTGTAAGGAAGCAGGCTTCCTAACTGAGGAACATGCGTGAATGGACCGGCATACACAGCGCAGAGGAACTATTCTGATTGGTGCAGAATCGAGAAAGACCTGCCCAAGTAATTGCCGACATCAGGGGGACCTGAAATGGCACTTGAAGAAGAAGAAAAAGTTTTTCTAAAATAATTGGGACAATTCCAACTAGAGTATTAAAGCCCCTTTCAATGATTTAACTATGACAAATAAGGTAATGTGACTAGTAGGCCGCGGTCACATCCGAATCGTTTTTCTTCACGCAGATTTATTAGAGCTTTAAATTTAAAATGTATGGATTTTTTTAACACCTTTTTATTAATAGTCTAAAAAGTTTTTGCTATTTAAAGTATTGATCATGTCGCAAAATTTAAAACTGAGCGGTAATCAGGGATTTTAACTATTGTTTGGTCAAAAGTTAAAATATCTTAATTGATCATACAAATAAAGAAAAAATAAACATGACAGAGTCCATCGCTTAAAACGACTTCACACATAATTTTCAAACTTAATAATTTACAAAAGCCGCTTGTTAATGTTTATGCTGTTAATAAAACCAACAGAAAAACACGTTGGTTCTGGGAACACGCCAATTTTTTAGGCAAAATATTTTTATTAAACTAATGAAGCGATCAGAAGAAACTTACAATATAGGAGTAAAAGTTTAAAGAACCAAATATACTTTTTAATACGTATGTAATATTCAAAGACAGTGGTCTATCGCAAGGGGAATATCCGAATTGCGGCCCAAATAGGGATATATAAACTTTTTCAAGTTTATGTATGGCAGAATTGCAGGTCAAAAATTTTTGGAATAAATTTAATTTGTTAAACCAGAGAATTAGGCTACACGGAAAGATTACTTGTTCACCTTTAGTGATTTATCATGAAAAAATTGGGAAAATAAAAAGTCTTTTAAGTAGCCAGAACTAACCTGAACAGCTGAGGGTTTGAATTTGTCTAAATTATCCATCGTAGAAGTATAACAAAAATGTTACTAATTTTCATTATGGTATTTATCACGTCTAAAATATAATTGGGGAAAATAAAAGGCCGCTTTAACTAACCAGAACTAAGAGAGAGGTAAAATATTTAGGTGTCATTCTAGATTCTAAACTTACCTGGAACCAACATCTTCAGAGAACAAGAAAGAAAGCGGAGATGACTTTTATCTTAATCAGACGCACTCATGGGAGAACATGGGGCCTTAAACCAAACATGGTTTATTGGGTATACACCATGGTGGTAAGGCCTACGATAACATACGCAACACTGGTATGGTGGACAAAAATGCGACAAAGAACTGCTGTTACAGAACTGGCCAAGGTACAGAGACTTGCTTTATGGGCAATAGCCATGAGTGTTTTAAGACCTTCTACCATCTCATATGATGGGAGAGGTAGAATGGGCTCTCCCAACTGCAACAAAAACCAACTGGTGTCTGTAGTTTGGACACAACAACATAAAGAGACTGCTTACTATAGCTAATAACAGGAGCAATTAAAAGCCATGGAGTGTTTTTAAGACCTTCTACCACTTAACCTCATAGTGATGGGAGAGGTAAGAATGGGCTACTCCCAACTGCAACAAAAACCAACTGGTGTCTACGTTAGTTTGGGACACAACAACATAAAAAGTCAGGTTGGCGGCAACATCATGGACGAGAGAATAGACCAGATGATTCCCCAATACTCATTTAACAAAAACTTCGAGGTAAAAATTTCAAATTAAAGTGAGTGGCAGCAACCCGATCTCCCCGGCACGGTTGGAGACATCATCTGCTATACCGATGGTTCCAAAACTGAGCAGGGAACTGGAGCGAGCGTGTGTAGTGAAATGAGGAATTCACAATTCTCTATTCCACTGGGAACACTCAGTTTTGTATTTTAAACAGAAATATATGCTTTACTGCACTGTGCAAAAGAAAATAGCAGGAGGGCTTATAAAAACAAGCCCTGGTAGAAAGGAGAAGGGTAACTCTCCTATGGGTACCAGGACATTAGGGAATAGAAGGCAACGAAAAAGCGGATGAGCTAGCGAGACATGAATCATCCACATCATATTTTGGACCAGAGCCTGTCCTTGGAGTGATCAAAAGCATAGCACGAGGGCAAACCAAAGAATAAATCCGAAACAAACACAAGGAATGCTGGGAAAACCTCGGTAAAATAAGACATGGAAAATCTTCATAAGGTGCCCATCCAAAAGAACGAAGGAAGAACTACTTACAAAGACAAAGTAGGAAAATACTTCGCATAACAGTAGGGTTGCTAACAGGGCACGATAACCTAAGAGGACACCTACACAAGATAAGCTTATACAATGGGGATCCAAGTTGCAGAATGTGCGACGAGGGGGAAGAAACAGCCTACCATATCCTGTGCGAATGTGAAGCATTGAATCACAAAAGACAGGCATTATTTGGGCAACCGAAAATGAGCCCACAGGAATAAATCAACCAACCAGACTTGTAGAAGGAACAAGACTAATGGGAGGAATGGTATAAAAGATAATGGGAGATTAGGCACAAAAAGCCCAAGAGGCTGCGCTGCCTCCGGTAGTGAATCAAGACGGCTCCCAGGGAAAAAGAAGATGAAGAAGAAGAACCAGAACTAAACATGACCGACCAGAACTGAGGGCTTTTGAATTCGTCTAAATTATCCCTACGTAGAAGTTATTAACAAAATTGTAATAATTTTTAATATGATATTTATTACGAGCCGCAATAACTCCATTCTGTTTCGGTCAAACCGGGTAATCATTTATTAACTGGAAATTTTATTCAGGCTTACCTTTATTTTTGGGGCGCAATTTGGCTATTATTTTTTTCTATCTAATGATTTGGGCCGCAAACTGATAAACCTGCCGAGTAGAGTAGTGAATAAAAGAAAAAAAAACAAAAGTAGTAATATCACTCTATATTTTTTATGTAGTCCATTTAAAACACGTGTCCTGGGTGCCCAATTTCGCTGCAAGACTGCCTTCAGGATACGTTTTTTGGGTCGCTGATTACGAATTTCGGGGTCCCGCAGCTCGGAAATTCTGGCATCACCCCTAAAAATGCAAAACACACCCTTTTTAGGGGTTTTGAAAATGCTCTTTAGGCATCTGGAAAATACTCCCAGGGTACGTTTTTTGGGCCGCCGATTCCGAATTTTAAGTATTCGAAACCCTGAACCCCAGTGTCACCCCTAAAAGGATAAAAAACACCCTTTTTAGAGGTTTTTTAATAATAATCTTATGAAAATTTAAAAGAAATTATTTAGTATCGATAAAATTTTGTATCTTTTTTATGACATTATATTAATTTGAGCCTTAATTAAATTTTCGGGTAATTCATTGGGGGTGAAAGATTCTCCAATCATCCCTAAAATATCAAACAATTAAAAAAAAATGTAAACAAAAACATTTTGTGCTTTTTGCCCAAAATTTTGGATAAATAGCCATTTTACGACCAAGAAAAATATTGCCCTTCCTTAAGAAGTATAAGTACCCCTCGCAACCTTTTTGGGGGCTTAGAAAATATCCAATTTGTATTAAAAGTAAAACAATGAGTTTAAATTTTTTTTTAAATTTTTCTTTATTATACCAAAAATTTTGCTTACAAAAAAATATTACCTGATGTTTTCACCCTTTTGACGAAAAAAACTACCCTAAAAACATGATAAAATAAAAAATACACAAAAAACTAACTTTTTAAATTTTGCCTTAGATTTTGAATGAAAAGCCATTTTTCGATTTAAAAAAAAAATTATACAGTATTATGTTCATTTCATAATATATAATTTGGTATAATTTGGTTTGTTTTAAATTATTTCTCCTAAAAAAATGCAACAGTAATAATCCTAAACTAATTGTTGTTATTTTAATTCAAAGTGAATATTTTCTAAGCCCCCAAAAAAGGGCTGTCCATAGTTTTTTTGTTTGCATTTTTTTAATTGTACGATATTTTATGAATGATTGGAGGTTGTTTCACACCTAATAAATTACCCAAAAAATTAATTTAGGCTCAAATTAGTATAACGTCATAAAAAAATAAATTTTTATAAATATTAAATAATTTCTATAATTTTTTTAAAAGATAAGATTCACGGGGATAATACCACGAGTGCTTAAAAATTACCGATTATTATCATAAAAGCTTGTTATTTATAATTTGTATAACAATCTTGAATGAAAATTATCTGGTTAATTTTTATGCACGAGCGGTATTTAGGGAGAATATTTCTAGAATGGAGAAATATGGGAGTATTATACTATTAAATTGTTTTTTTTTTGTCATACAATTTTCAATTTCATGCAACATAATTAATACTATAACTGAAATCGTTTTTAAATTACTTTATCTATTTCTTCATCGTGTACATGACCAAATCGACTCATTTTGACGTTTTTAATTGACAATACAAACAAACAGGTTCGATTGTTCTGTGATTGTAAATAAGTAGAAATACCACGTTGTCTAGGCAACGTGAAATTTCCGCTGAAGTTTTTTGATTTTTAACGTGTCTTATGGGAAAAATTATACATGAGTGAAATATTCGCTAAAAAAACACGAAAAAGGGTTTTTGCATTTTTGGTGGTAATGCCAGAATTTCCGAGCTGCAGGACCACGATATTCGAAATCAGCGATCCAAAAAACGTACCCTGAAGGTAGTCTTTACTTGCAGCGAAATTGGGTACCCAGGACCCGCGTTGAATGGACTAATGTCTTGTAAAAAAAAACAACAACGTTTTATACATATGTATTAATTACTCAATGGGCCCCATGCATTTGGGCAAATGGGCAAGTTTAATTAGATCTAAAAACACGTCAAATCTCTTTCTTTACCTATTAGAAATGACGATTTAAAACTCACCTCTGGTCGTTTAAATTTGTCGTCAGGCCAAAAACAGTGTAACCACTCAAGGGTAGCCGAGTTCCAATATTAGTTTTTTTTTGCTTCGTTATGTTGTTTCAGTTAAAGCAAAAAGAAAAAAATCTATCGCGTTTCTTTATTCCGATTTAATATGAATCGGTTTAGTGTCAATTAATTATGCAACATAATAAATAATAAAATGTAATTACACCTTTAAAATCCATCGCAATTACCACAAAAAAGGTTGAAGCTCTAAAAACTGTTAATAATTATGGTTGAAGAAAAACACCTCGTAATTAATCATGGTAACTAACTTTTTGAATTAATGCAATACATTTTCAATTTTTAACCATACCTAACTTACTGACTTTTTAATCCAATGAAATACGTTTTTTCTTATTGTATTTTTATCAAATGAAAATAAACAGATAATTGTATTCTACTTGTGAATACGTGTGGTTTATTCCATGTGACGTAGATTTTTAATTTTAAATGCCTGTTATTATGTAGAATTTTGGCCTATTCTGCAAATATCCATTGAATTAAAAAGTGACCGATAAAAATCATTAACCCTAGCGATAGGTTAAACTTATACAAAAAAAAGTACCTATATGTTAATTTTCATATTGTATTCTTTTTTTCAGGTAAGCCACTGGACATTGTTATGAGTTAAACAATTAAAAAACCGGTAAGGTTTTAGTTTAAGTCTATATAGTTTTGTCAATATTTAAATAAGAAATTAATTACAAAATATTTGTTTTGGCGTATGCACGACAGTATAATCTGATATTTTGTGGATCTCTTTACTTACGGACTTCATAATAAATTACCTGATTTTAATATTACAAGATTACCAATGGGCGGATCCTGTTATGTGGGTTTGTATTTTGCATATTATCTTGTGTTGAATTTTAAAGCATTACAAAAAAAAATGTAAAACCCTTTTGTAAATCCGTTTTTTTATACTGTGCTTATTGATTCACTAAGCGAAAATATGCATTTTAGTTACCAACATCCTAAATATTATACCTTTGTCAAAAGGTTAAGATCTCTTCATGACCCATACTTCTTAAATTAATCTTATCACTTTAAAAACATGATTAACTAACTTATGAATTCTTATGAAATTATTGAGAATGCGAAACAATTACATATTTGAACTGACTTTGCCGATACTCGGTGGAATTCCATTATAATTTTAACGGAAAATGAAAATACACTTTGTATTAAATTCCACTATATTTGAAACTTATGAGAAAATATTTATTTCTTATCACTAGTTTCCTAAAGTACTTTTTCAAGACTAATAAAATTTCAATATTTCTTCAAAGACTAGGTATAATATTATGGTTTATCAGTTCTTGGTAATAGGTAAATACAATACATTTTTATATGTGGTATGGTCTAATTATAGGTAATAAAGATTTTACAGTTATTAAAATTAAATAATTGAAGTGTTATAATACATTTAAATTTAACAATGGGGAATTATTTAGTCTAATTGACAATTTAATAGAGTATCGGTATTTTTAAGTTTGTTTATTTCAAGTGATTCCAGTAGATTCAATTTACGGCCTTTGTTTTCTGTATGAAGTATTTTGAAATTTTGATCAAAATTGGTTTGTTCTATTAAATGATTAGCGTAGTGGGAATGGTTTTTTTCTTTTAGTATAACTTGTGTAATGTTCTTTTATTCTTTTGGAAAAACTTCTACCTGACTGGCCTATATAAGTTTTGGAAATCTTTACGTTAATTGGCAAACCCTGATTTGTGATTGTTATCAATTTAGATTTGTTGTTTTTTATTAATTTACTAGTGGAATTTATAGTTTTGAATGCTACATTAATATTTAATTTTCTAAGGAATTTGGCAATATTTTCGCTTACTTGTCCAATATATGTTATAAGTTTAAGTTGTTTTTGTTTCTTTAGGTACTGGGTAAATCAGGTTGATAGCTTTTTGTACATTTTTTTTGTTTAGGATTTTTGTTTATTACTTGTGAGGTGTAACCATTATTAAGAGCAATTTGTTTAATTATATCAAGTTCTTTCTGAAAATTAATTTCGTTTAAAGGGACTGATATTAATCTATGTATCATACTGTGAAAAGCTGCAAATTTGTGTTGTATGGATGACAAGAAGAATTATTTATAATTGTGTCAGTATGGGTAGCTTATGAAAGATTGAAAAAATATGTTTATTGTTTTTCGTGTTATTGTTAAATCTAAGAAGTTGTAGAATTTTCTTGTTCTTTTTCAGTAGTAAATTTTATGTTAGGATGTATATTATTAATGAAGTCAAGGAATTGTGCTAATTGTCTTTCTGTACCCGTAAAGCAGGCCAAAATATCGTCTACATACCTGTACCAATAAATAAATTGTTTAAAAACGGGATGATTGCTTATTCTATTTTCCAAAGAGTCCATAAATATTTCAGACAGTAAAGAACTAAGTGGGTTACCCATAATTAGTCCTTCTTTGCTGGAATAAATGTTCCCGTTGAATTCAAAATAGTTTTGTTCTAAACAAATATTTAAGGATTCCAAAATTTCTTGTTTCCTGATAACATTTATATTACTTGCAGATAGAAGTTTTTCAACTAAGGAGATTGTATCATTTATGGGTATACTGGGGAATAAATTACTAACATCAAATGATATTAATTTAGCATTGACTGGAAGTGAAATATTTTCAATTTTTTTAATTAAATCTGCTGAGTTTTTAATTTGAAATTTTGCAGAAAAATTTGTATATTTGGTAATTATGTCAATTAGCTTTTTTGAGAGTTTATAAGAAGGTGCAGAACAAAAAGAAACTACCGGTCTTATTGGGTAACCTATTTTGTGAAGTTTAATTAATGAGCATAAATTAGGTGGCAGTGGATTCATTAAAGTTAGTCTACTGATATCACTTTCATTAAACAAACTTTTGCACTTTTGTATAACCATTTTAATTGTTTTTTGAAACACCTCTGTTGGGTCTCTCTTCAAAACTATGTACTTACTAGGGTTAAGGAATTCGAGAGTTTTGTTGATATAATCAACCTTAGAGATGGCAACAACAGTATTTCCTTTATCGGCTTTGGTAAAAATTATGTTGTCATCTTTTGCTTTTTGTTTAATAGACTTTAAGGTTTTTGAGTCATTGTTTGAGGTAATATTTTTGATATAGTCTTTTTTAATTATATTGGCTGCTTCATATTTTAAATGTGTTAGGAATGGGTATGTACTATTAAGGGATAGTTCTGTATCAACTCCTAGTAATTCATATTCTTTTGAAGAGACACCACAACTATTATTAAATTTAAAATCTTTTCCCAAGTGTTTTACTTCTTGTTGTGAAAATTGAGTCGTACTTAAATTAATAAATCTATCAAATCTCCTTAGTTGAAAAACTTTTATCTGCAAGTAATATAAATGTTATCAGGAAACAAGAAATTTTGGAATCCTTAAATATTTGTTTAGAACAAAACTATTTTGAATTCAACGGGAACATTTATTCCAGCAATGAAGGACTAATTATGGGTAACCCACTTAGTCCTTTACTGTCTGAAATATTTATGGACTCTTTGGAAAATAGAATAAGCAATCATCCCGTTTTTAAACAATTTATTTATTGGTACAGGTATGTAGACGATATTTTGGCCTGCTTTACGGGTACAGGAAGACAATTAGCACAATTCCTTGACTTCATTAATAATATACATCCTAACATAAAATTTACTACTGAAAAAGAACAAGAAAATTCTATCAACTTTTAGATTTAACAATACACGAAAAACAATAAACATATTTTTTCAATCTTTCATAAGCCTACCCATACTGACACAATTATAAATAATTCTTCTTGTGGTCCTATACAACACAAATTTGCAGCTTTTCACAGTATGATACATAGATTAATATCAGTCCCTTTAAACGAAATTAATTTTCAGAAAGAACTTAATATAATTAAACAAATTGCTCTTAATAATGGTTACACCTCACAGATAATAACAAAAATCCTAAACAAAAAACTGTACAAAAGCTATCAACCTGATTTCCCCAGTACCTAAAGAAACAAAAACAACTTTAAACTTATAACATATATTGGACAAGTAAGCGAAAATATTGCCAAATTCCTTAGAAAATTAAATATTAATGTAGCATTCAAAACTATAAATTCCACTAGTAAATTAATAAAAAACAACAAATCTAAATTAGATAACAATCACAAATCGGGAGTTTACCAATTAACGTGTAAGGTTGTCCAAAAACATATAGGCCAGTCAGGTAAAGTTTTCCAAAAGAATAAAAGAACATTACACAAGTTATACTAAAGAAAAACCGATTCCCACTACGCTAATCATTTAATAGAACAAAATCATAATTTTGATCAAAATTTCAAAATACTTCATACAGAAAACAAAGGCTGTAAATTGAATCTACTGGAATCACTTGAAATAAACAAACTTAAAAATACCGATACTCTATTAAATTGTCAATTAGACCTAAATAATTCCCCATTGTTAAATTTAAATGTATTATAACACTTCAATTATTTAATTTTAATAACTGTAAAATCTTTATTACCTATAATTAGACCATACCCCATATAAAAATGTATTGTATTTACCTATTACCAAGAACTGATAAACCATAATATGTATACCTAGTCTTTGAAGAAATATTGAAATTTTAGTTAGTCTTGAAAAAGCTACCGTGTTAGCGAAACTAGTCGCATAAGAAATAAATATTTTCTCATAAGTTTCAAATATAGTGGAATTTTAATACAAAGTGTATTTTCATTTTCCGTTAAAATTACATATTTTTTTTATAGTTATTGAAGAAAATTACGCTTAACACTAACAAGTGAGTATTTTTATAACCTTGCCATTCGAATGACAACCATTGAAAAAACATTTGTTAGAGTGGTTGCCTAAAAAATTAAAAAAAAATACGAATTTTAAAATTTAATAACAATCGCGAAAAAATATTGTAACTAAGGGGGGCATTAATTGACAATTGATCGCTCTGTGGCTCGCCTTATTATTACACTTATTCGTTAAATAGCTATTATTGGTTTTTGAAAATATTCTCCATAATGATCTATGTACTTTTGCATGCATTCAGATCACTTGTCAAAGATTTTTTTCTATTTCACTTGAGACACACAAAAAAACTCATCTGGTGCAAAATCAAAATTGTACGGTGAATGACCCATTAACTCGATTTTTTGAGTGCGCAAATAGACAAGATAAAGATAACTTGTTGAATAATTATCCAACAATACTTGTTTGTTTATGTTTTGTTTTATATTGACGCGATTATTTTAAACGTTTGTGCTGTCTTTTTATCCAACCATGTCGTTTAGTTATGGGTTTTCTTACCGATTTATATTGATTTTATTTAATCTTGTAGAGGAATTTAATTTATAGAGCATGCACAACTGTGCATTTAAATTTTTTGGGTATAACCTAATTTTTTTAATCTTTCCCAAAATTACAATACACTTATTTCTTGTTCATTTTATGTTTTGGTCTGATCCTTAATACTCCAAAATATATTTTTTTATACACTAAATCCTTATTTTTATATTAGCTTCTTAGTTCCTTATAATTGTGTGTTAAAACCCTTGGCCAAGGGAATAAGAAAATTTTAGAGAAATGACAAAATCTTGGTCAAGAAAAGGCATTCTCTCGTCTCGTCTCGACCTTCGAACGAGAGACCAATCAGATTCTCATCTCAACGAAACGAAACAGGAGACGAGAATTTCTTCTCTCGGCGACATCTCTGTAAATAATAATCAAGGTCAAAGCATATTTGTTATTAAACTTTTAGTTTTAAATAAATTTATAGTCCTACATACGTATTTAACAACCATTAACAAAAACGAAAATTAATTTACAATACCCTTTGGTTTTACTAACTTTGTATATTTAGAAATAATGTAAGTAAAAGAAATTTGATCCCTTAATACAAGAAACAGAAATATTTTACATTATTAATTATTACACCAATAAGTTACCTTATACACAGGGTGTTTTTTTAATTGAACCTCAATATTTAAGGGAGCGATTTTTAGGTCCATTTTAAGAAGAAAACTTTATATGAACGTATGTCTAAACGTCTTAACTTTTGAGATACAGGGTGGTAGAATTTAAAAAAACATTGATGGTACGCCACTGATTTTTTTTAAATCAAAATTATCTTTGAAATCCTCATTCATTTCTAAGCAAAGTTGATCACTGATTTTTTTTAATCCGATGCGCGGTTTTTGCTTAGAAAAATAAAAACCATTTCTCTGCATGATCATAACAATATCGGTATGATCATGTATAGAATGTGTTTTATTTTGTAAGCGAAAACCGTGCATCGGATTAAAAAAAATCAGTGATCAACTTTGCTTAGAAATGATCGGGGATTTCAAAGATAATTTTTATTTAAAAAAAAATCAGTGCCGTACCGTTAATTTTTGGAAAATTTTACCACCCTGTGTCTCAAAAGTTAAGAGGTTGTCTGCCAAAATAGGCAGGTCAAATTCCGTATATACGAACGCAACTGGTGGAAATTAAAAAAAAATGCCTCTTGATGCATAGTACATATATGTCAAATTTCATTCAAATATCTAAAGTGCCATTACAGATATTTTTTAAGTTTTACCACCCTGTATCTTAAAAGTTACGTTCGTATAAAGTTTTCTTCTTAAAATGGGCCCAAAACTCGCTTTCTTAAATATTGTCATTTAACTAGAAAACACCCTGTATTGTAGACACACATAAAAACTGTCTGTGTCTTAAGGCGGGTTCTGACTTGTCGGTTTTACTAAAAATTTTAACTGATTCAGTGACACTGAAAAAATAATGACCGTGAGAATATATATTTAGTAAGAATTTATCAGTAAATTCAGGCTTTCAGTTAAAGTGAAAAATAGGTCCATTCTTGTGTTTAGTTTGTTTTTTTGTTGAAAACTAAATGTGAACAATAACTGAATCAGCCAAAATGCTTTAAAATGTTTTAAGTACAAATGAAACGTTTAAACATCGTTCACTTTTATTTTCATTTTGACTGAATTAGCTTAAATGTTTCAGCAAAACTGTTACGTCAGAACCCACCTTTATAACTGTCTTATAAATTTTATGAAATTATTGAGCATGCAAAACAATTACAAGAATTTTTAAAGTTAATAAACAAAATGATAATACACTTTCATAACAAAATGATGATACCGGTATTTGCTGGAAAATGACAGATTTTATCTAGTCACAAAATATCAAAAAGGTTGTTGTTGTGCCTAATTATATTTGACCGTGTGTCTGAGCGAGCTGTTTTATGTATATTTTAGTGCAACAGTTAATTATACAGTCACCGGTTTACAGAATTAGTTAATTTATTTCATTGTTTTTTGTGTTAGGCTAGTACTGCGGAGAAATTTTGCCAAAAAAATTGTGGGTATTTATAATTTATTGAGCATCGGTTAAAACGTATCCAATGTCTTAGCAAGTTCTTGTGTGTGTATTAGCAATGTGACTTATCTCACAATAACAAGAAATTAAAATTTTTATTATTTGGTCTCTCTAAATCAGACAAACCTTTTTATTTTTGCCAAATTATTTGACAAAGTAGTACCTATAATGAAGTGTTTCAGATCGATTAAATAAGCTTGTGTTAAAAGGTCCCCACTGATCGGTTATTTTCATTTATTCGTATCGCCCCGATTCAGAACGGCGCGGCGCACACAAGCGAAATTCGGGGAAAACCCGGCCATAAATTGGAAATACCAACTTCGCAATTAAGGCCTATTCTGAGTATAATTTCATTATCTAGTTACCTGGGTATAATAAACAATCACCTTTTATTTTTAGTCTTGTCACTTGCAGAAATATTTTAGTTGAAAGCTGATGTTCGTGGAGACTATTTCATTGTGATTCAAAAGCGCCTGTGAAAATTAGTAATTTATATTCATTTTTTTCGCAAAGTGTGGGTGAAAATTTTGTAAAGTAACTATGGAGCCTATTGCTGGTGTAAGTAGAATATTAAAATAATATTTATTTAAAATATTTCTTTACGTTTTTATACTGGTGTTCTGAAAAGTTAACAATTAATTTTTTTAATTTCAATTTTTCACTTTTTGCTAAATAAAACTATGATTTCCGTAATTTCCCGCATTTAAATGAGCTTTAAATTATGGTTTAATAAGTCCTTTGTAAGATCCCATCTTAAGTTGCTGCGATAATTTGCGATCTTGACGAGAAAATATTTTTAAAGATTTATGGTCTGGGTCCAAATTCGTATAAAATGTAGGTCCCAAACGCAACAAATAATTTTCTCCTACTAACTTAAAGAATAAATCAATTTTTATAAAATAAAACATTATTTTATAGAAAATTAAATAGAGAAATAAAAAAATGCCATATGGTTTAAAATTCAGTATGTCGACCAATTTTAAATGGCGAAATCTTATTAAAATATATTGTTTTAATTACATTGAACTAAGAATTAAAGAAACAGTTTTAACAATCATTCATGTAGTTTCAAAATATAAATTATAATCCAAACAGCTATTGATAATGTACTTTTTTAGAATTAACATTCAATTCTTCAAGCTACGGTCTCAATTTTGGAAGATTTTTCTAATGTAATTTGAAGTACCATTGATTGCAAAGTATAATCTGTACAAATATTATAAAGAGGAAAGATTTGATTGTTTGTTTGAATTGAATAGACTCCGAAACTACTGGATCGATTTAAAAAATTCTTTTACCATTAGAATCCGACATTATCCCCGATGAACATAGGCTATTGCTAGTAATAAAATAATTAACAAAATTACAACTTATTTTTTCAGGGTCTGCAACAAAATCTGCTTTGTTTAAAAGAAGCCAACTTGTCAATTGGTTAAGAATTTGTCAGTCCAAGGAAAGAATGGAGCAGTGTCGTTATTTGGCAGAAAAAGTGACCTCTACCATGCGAGTTGAACGCTTGTCAGAAGAGTCTTCAAAGTCTTATATAAATTCATCGAGAAATATGACACAAAATGGTCAACAGCATCAAGAAATAAAACTGCATTTGAAAATAAAAATCGAGATTGGTTAAATATTGAGTTGGAGTTTTCTTCGTCAATGAATGAAGCTCAACCAGCCGAAATGCAGGATACAACTTCATCGAGTAGGGAGGTCACTCACTGGATTTTTAGATTTGAGTGAACGATCAAAAGAAGAAGAACTGAACCGTTGCGAGCAGATCGAAGCCCGGAAGAACTAACATTTGCTGCTCAAATGAAGTTTAGGTCCGAAGGTAAACTGGATGAAGCAGATGTGTTAAATAATGTTGCATTCTCAACACCAACCCGTGCATCAAAATATAAAAAATCTCTTCAAAAAGAATGTGAAATACCATTTGCAGCGGACGAAGCCTTATCGCTTTTTGTAGAGGCTAAATTGACAAAATTTCAATATAATCTAATAAGAAATTCGGCAAAAAGCCATAAGTCAACTCTTTATCCTAATTATGAGTCCGTAACTGCCGCAAAAAAAAGATGCTACCCAGAAAACCTAAACATTTCTGAAGATGTAGCTGAAGTGCCTCTTCAAAGTTTACTGGATCATACATCTTTAAGGTTATTTGAGTCCCTAAAAGAAGTTTTAAATTCTTTAAACCAAGAAAATTATAATAATTTACATTTAATTTGCAAATGGGGGTGTGACGGGAGTTCTGGGTGAGTCAATACAAACAGCAGTTTGTAGAGTCCAATATTTCAGATGCTAATATCTTTTTAACATCAATGGTGCCAATCCAGCTCATTAACGGGGACCCGAAATCAAAAGATAAGTTTGTAATCTGGGAAAATCCCAGACCTTCCTCCACACGATTCGGTAGACTTCTTAGAGTCCAGTTTAGGCACGAAACAACAGAGCTATCAGTGAGAGAAAAGCAATATTTTGACCAACAAATTTCAGATTTGCAACCAACAAAGCTTGATATTCAAGGAAACGATGTATTTTTAAAATACATTTTATATTTTACAATGATAGATGGCAAATTGTGTAATGCTGTAACTGAAAATACTTCAACTCAGAGATGCTATTTGTGTAATCTAACATCCAAAGATTTTAACAATATCGAGAAGATTTTAAAACAGGAAATTACTGACGAATCTAGATATCAATTTGGTTTGTCATCTTTACATGCTTGGATTCGTTTTTTTGAGTGTTTGCTGCATCTATCTTATAAGATGGAATTTAAGCAATGGCAAGCGCGAGGCCAGGAAAACAAAGAAAAACTTGAAAATGCCAAAAAACGAATCCAAGACTTATTTTTTAAAGAAATGGGACTATTGGTTGATAGACCAAAATCTGGTTTGGAAGTACTAATGACGGCAACACTGCTCGCCGTTTTTTTTGAGAATGCTGCTAAATCTTCGGAAATTACAGGCATTGATCAAGATTTGATATTTAGATTCAGAGTAATTTTATTAACAATTTCTAGTGGTTTTCATATAAAAATTGATAGTTTTAAGGACTACTGTCATGAGACGGCCAGAAAATTTGTAGAATTGTATCCGTGGTACAATATGCCAACTTCCGTCCATAAAATCTTAATGCACAGTTCTGATATAATATCATATTTTATGGTTCCAATTGGAAACTTGGCGAGGAAGCCCGGAATCAAGAAACAAAGATATTAAAAGATTCAGAGAATTTCATGCACGGAAATTTTAAAAGAAAACAAAAGATGGAGGATATATTTTGTAATCTTTTAATATCTTCTGATCCTTAATCTCCAATATGAAAAAAATATCTGCTAAAAAGCTTAAACAGTATCCTTCAAAAGTTTTGGCATTTTTGATGAACCAACAGTTTCTGCTGATGAAAGTGATAGTGAAGATATTGATTGATTTTAATTATTAAGATAGTTAGGCTTTATTATTATTACAAAGTTATTGTTAAGTGAGGTCTGTATATACTTTACATACTTAAATATATTACTCTTAACATGTATTTTAAATTGCTCTTATTTTTACACACAAAAGTTAATTATAAAATTAAATAGAACAAAAACAAACAAATCACCACTTTATTTAATTTATAATAAGCAATTTTATTAACCTCAGGTATATCAAAAGTCTTGTCATTTTGGATTTTATTTCAAAAATTTTCAGTCAAAAACCGTTTATTTCAGCGCAGATTGAAGTCGGATTGAGGCACTCAACAGTGACAAAGGCAAGTCAATTTGGAAAAAATGCAGGATTAACTATCTCAATCCTACAATTCTGTTAAAATGGTTTACCTCTCTCTCTCTGTTAAGTGCCTCAATCCAACTTCCCAAATAAACGCTCTTATTATGAATTTTAAACTCTTAACTGCTTAAATTGTTAAAATAATAACAGTCTAATAATAATAGTAACATTTTTCATAGAGTTTTATTTTTTTAAGGAAATAGGTACTTACACAGCGCTTATGTAATGCAATAAATGAACCCAAGCTTTAAAAAATGTTTAAATGAACGTTTTATCTTAGTTTTAACATTTTCTTACGATTAAACATGTTTGTGATTTATATCAGCAGTACTACTATTTATGGCCGGCTTTTCCCCGATTTTCGCCTGTGTGCGGCGTGTAAAATATGCCAAAAACCGATGTCTGTGGGCCAAAACCGTCCGTCGTGCCGCATCGTCGGTATTTTTTCTAAAAATTTCCGCTGGCGCTTGATTTTTGGATCGACGCCGACGGTTCGACTCGTGGCGTTCCTACTGATAGTTTGCGGGGGTTTTATTCAAAATTGACGGCTTTTTTTGCATGAGTGGGGCCAAGGGAACAGCGGCACCAGTTCATACTTGTTATTTTTATTTAAAATGCTTCCTCTTCATGACGTAACCGTAGGACGTACAAAAAAAATGTCCAAATTACCTGTAATCTGTGGGCAAAATGTTCGACGATTCAACAAGCCATTCCGAATCGCCCCTATACGAATGGATTAAAATCAAGGAAGTTTAAAGGTGTATGGAAGCCCAATGCTATGGCCCATTCGATCAAAAAATGTCCAGCCCAGTATGAAAATAACTGTCAGAGTTGGCCCCGCCGACCCGGTGGTTTGTTCATAGGTCATTCTATGCACCACAGCTCGACTGTTGTTATATAGGGACAAAAGAAAAAGACAGAAATGGTGTTAAACACAGGGTACATGTACTACAACTGACTCTAAGCACAACTATCGGCGATGAACCATTGCCACGTTAAATTGATCTGTCAGTAGGTAATTAAAATTTCAAAGGGAGAAATAATAGAAACCTAATAATATTAAATAAAAGTTTTAAAAAATATATTCGTGTAAATTTACTAGATATAATTATTTATTACCATTATAAATTTTATTTTTAGTTTAGTTGGAATTACGTTAAACTCTCACGTCTGGATAAGATTACCTAGGCGTTAATGGGGGGTAGTTTAGATATGGTAGTTATTTGTATAACCTCGTGGTGGCAGTATATCTGCATGTCCAATGGCCAACATTGATGAAACTAGGAAAAAATTGGTTAAACATCTAAAAACCCGGCACCTATGATACCTAGTATTTAGGCTTCATATAATTTTAATCTAAGAAAAAAAAGTAAATTCTCTATTCTTTCTCTTAGTAAAAAAATTTCACCTCTATGTACTAGCAGAGCTGTCGGTAATTGAATTAAAATAATTGACAAATCGTATTCAATTACTTCTCGGTAATTAGATTACATTAATTTAATTACTTTCCAGAAAAGGTAATTGTATTTGGATTATCAATTAATAGGATAGTGTAATCGTAATCGGTAATTGATTTACACAAATTCCAAGTAATACAATTATTTAGAAAGTAATTCGATTACTTATAAAGTAATTTAATTACTTAGAAACTAATTCAATTACCTAATAAATAATTAAATTGCTACGAAAAAATCATTTACCTTCTCTCATTCTTTATGGATAAACTGCCGGAATTTTGGCTGGCGAAAAAGAGCATGTTGAAACACGGTGGGCTGCTTTGAATCTGGCGAACGCCGCCTTTGCGCCGATTTGGTATTTTCGGTTGATGCTTACCGCCACCGTTTTTATACTTTTTTTGAGGAAAAATCTGTTGATGTTTGAGTTAGGATGAAAAGAATTTTTTATTTTAGAGTGATTTAATGTTGAATTTGCCTCGAAAGCAGTTTGAATAGAGTAATAGAGAGACGTGCGCGTATGGTGCATATTAGTATAAATATTTTATTTGTTTAGTGTATCGTGTTTAAATATGTGGTTATTTAAATAGATTAATTGCTAAATATTCAATTACTTTTAGTTTAATTAATAATTTAATTACTTTTAACAAACATGCTAGTAACTGGTAATCGTAGTTTACCACTACTTAGAAGAGTAATTGTAGTTGAATTTCTTTTTAAAAGTAATTGTGACAGCTCTGTGTACTAGGTAGTGTGACGGACAAAAAAGAAAATTTTTATTTTAATTTTTACAATTTTTTATTTCTTTTCTCAAGCCTTATGGTGCTTTTAGTAGCATTTAAGTACCTCCTGTTGTTTTCAAATAAATAAATTCTTAATCAGCCTGTATGTTTAGGTAATGTGATTTAAAAATATTTTAGGAACTTACCGAGAACGCATAACAATGACAAAATTGATAATGGTATAAAAGCAAGAGGTTATATACTTTTATGACAATATTAATATAGGTATTTTCTTGTTACCACAGCAGATTTTATCTTGTCACAAAGATCAAAAAGGTTGCCTAATTATATTTGGCAATGTGGCTGACAACAGTTAATTATTATGTCCCAATTTACAATGTTGGTTTGTTTTATAAATTTGTTTTTAATTTATATATCTACATCGGGTAAAACAAAAATTTGGACAAATTTGGCCAAAAGTTGTGGCTTTCAGAATTAATTGTGCATTGTCTCTCACGTACCCAATGTTTTGATAAATCCTGGTGCTGTGTGACCAATCTTCTCTCATTAGCTATGCTGTTTAAATTTTACTTTTGAGGTCGCAACGATAAAGATTTACAATTTTTTTATATTCACACTTTTAATATTAGAGAAAATAGCAATAAACATCATAAATACAAAAATTTATTTTATGTTTATTTAATTCTAATCAGGATTAAAGCAAGACGACGCGACGATGGCTTAGAAGTTTTAACATACATTTATTGAGAATGAAAGCAAGGAAGCCACACATGATTAACCAGATAATTTTACTATGAATAATACGGTTTGACGAAGATTAGATAAACTGATTAGCTAATTTTTTAGTGCTGGATAAAAGATTGCCTAAAAACGGATTGTATTATTAACGTACCTGTTCCAGTACATCGGCCTTAAATTTTCACAAGAATATAAAAAGGCTGATTAGCAAATGCGTTAATTTACAGTTGTTACTCACATCGACGACACCAAATATCAAAAAAAATTGTGACAATTGTCACGTTTTACAATTTAATTAATTTTTTATATACAAAATTTAATATTCAGTTTAGTAGCCGTACGACGTATATTTTGTTTTTTCTTTTTATCTTAGTGTTGTGTGATTTGAATTTGAAATAATTTAATCTCACTTGTTATTTCTAAGGTAATTAAGCTTTACATTTTGTTTATCAAGAACCTGTGGTATTCATAATAGAGCTAGTAAAATGGGAAAACAGGACATGAAAATTATAGTCAACTAAAATAGAAAACATTTAGGGGCGAATAGTCTCAAAAAATTTGGTACCTCTAGTACAGCGATCCCAAGCGGTGGTTTGCGAACCCAGGGGTTCGCGAGCTATAGGAAAGGACTTCGCGAAAAATATTCTTATGGCGAAATTGGTGCTTAATATTGCAACACCGCTGCTACAACGTCCGGCCAGTTCTACTTTGGCGAATCGAGCAAATCGGGACTTTTGGATATTTTTCCAAAATAAATGAACTAAATATATCCTTACTGGGTTCAGGAGTCAGGGGGTGAATGATAGAATAGAAGCCATGCTAAAAGTTTAACTTTTGTAATCAATGTCTGCAGATGAATGAATCCGATTGTTTTGGTTTTCTCAACAGCTTTTTATTAGAAAATAAAATTCAACTTAACAATAAATTTAAAAAAGATGTTACTGAATATCTCATACAGCTTCAATTAACGTTCAAATAGTATTTTCCCAATAAATCTGGATCAAACAACTGGATACAATCCTTTCAAGGAGATATAATTTCTAAAACTTCCTTATTTGAAAAGAAAAGATTATTGAACTTGTCCTCCAACAATTCTCAAAAAGCTAATTTTGCAGATCATTCTTTAATAGGCTTCCGGCTTAATGTAAAAAAAAATACCCTATCTTAGCGAAAAATGCCAATTTTGTTACCGTTCTGCACAACGTATATGTGTGAAACAGGAGTTTTAACATACACTTACCTGAAAGATTAGTCCAGAAATCAAATAAATGCAGAATCCGATCGAAGACTTAAACTTTCAGACATTGAACCAAATTTTGAATTTCTTTGTTCCACAAGTATCGCATTTCTTGTATTCCCAATATATTAATCTTTTTTTGTAATGCCTCCTTAGTTTTAATAATGTCTCTTTATTTACTTTGCTCATTATAACTATTATTCATAAGATTAATAAATTTTATTAACAGAATAGTACTGTTTTTAATTTACTCTTACTAACGACTGTACAGGGTTCGCCAATATATTAATTTTCATAAAGGTACGCAGAAAAAAAAGTTGGGAACC
>JAHBCN010008552.1:0-38287 GCA_019359885.1 Listronotus oregonensis | reverse complement strand
AATCACCATCCCTAAAATAGAAATTAGATTTCCCCCCCTTTTTTTACCTGTCCGGGTCTTTTTTTTGGTAAACTAGTCAGGTAATGCCCATATAAAAAAAGATTAAATTTGAACAAAAGGTTCTTTATGTTTGAAAATTGAGTTCCAAAATATTTTTTTAACAAAGAAAATGTTAAATCCGAGACACATAATGTAAAAACCCGTAAAATTCTCAAATACTCCCAAACGAGCTCCTACTGGTACCTGGTTACTTTTTTGGGGTAAAAAAGGCTTTTTGTAACTCCGTTTGACTTAAAATATCAACAATTATGTATAGAATATAAATTTTAAAGAACAATATTAGCTATCTTTTGAGATATTAAGCGTGTTTTTATTAGTTACCGTTCTTGAGTTATTTTATTATTCTTTTTTTTGGGCCCCAAAAATTGGGATTTTTCAAACTTTGAGCGACGAGCGGCACGGGTTAACGTCTTTAATGAGCTAAAATTTTTGGGCCCCTATCTCAATATCTGGAAAGGGAATCGTTTTGTGGTCAGACAAAAAATTTAAAAACGATTTTTTTGGGTCACCCTTTTAAAATATATATATATATATATATATATATATATATATATATATATATAAAATATATATATATATATATATATATATATATATATATATATATATATATATATATATATATATATATATATATATATATATATATATATATATATATATATATATATATATATATATATATATTACCTAAAGTCCAAAATTTCTGTCAGTGACTCATTTAATAATACCGGCCAAACCGACGAAGCGGCTGAATAAAAATCAACAATAGTAAATGTTTTTTAAGCCTATGATATAAATTTTCCGCTCAAATAACAGTGAACCGGCCAAAAGTTTCATCGCCACGTTGTCATAATTCGCGAAAATAAGTTACCAGCCAGCGATCGCACTTAAAATAGCACGCCAATATGTATTGAAATCATTGTTATCGAGAAGACAATAAAAGTGGCAACACACATTCCTTAGTTTACAACTTGAACAGACATGAAAATAAGCATATCGATAGGGTTTTCGTGCTGTTCGTGAGTTTAAATTTTAATTGCTATACAGGATATTTTGAAAATATTGTAAATTTCTAGTAATAGAAGTACCTATATAGATATTGTTTTGTGCCAATTTTATTATAGTTTATCTTATTTAGTGTATATAATTGTATATACAGATAAAGTGTTGTTAAGTGCTTTTAATTCAGTAAACAATGAATATTAACCAACCTTTAACTAGTTATCTGCCTACAAAAAAAACTCAGTTAACGTTAAAAGAACGAATAATGGTTAAAAATGTTTACCATGGTATTAGGGAACGAAATCCAGAACTAACCACTTTGCATGCTGCAGAGATATTTTCTCGCGTACGGTATTCTAAGTTTTAAAAGGCAAATAAACAATATTAGTAATTATTCGGATACTGGAAATGCGATTTTTTTTGCACACTCTCTACTTTCCGATTGTTAAACATGAATCAGAAGCTGATTGTTTTGGTCGCCTCTTATAGAATTTCAAAAGAATAATAATTGAATTGTTTAATTCCATTTTACGACATATTCCTTTAAATTCTGTCATTTGCACGAAAACATTTAAAAAACTTATACCATTTTAATATTAAAAAACATCACTCAAAAAGTACGGAAAAAACCTTAATTTACGTTTACGTCCGAAATTGTAAAAATGTTGACCTGTTGCCAAGTTGTAATAGTTTTCTTTATGACATTTTTATAAGGTATGCGAACCTTGCTTCGCTCGGCCCCAAAAGTTTGATCAAAAATATCCCCGATATGGAAATCCTAAATATGGAACTCGAAAGACCCGAAATAGTTATTGGATTCTACAAGGTGATGATCTTAGGGCTTTCGTGTTCCTTATATAGTGGATATTTTTGATGAAGCAATGCGTGTAAATATCGTATTTAATATTGAATTTGCAAGATCGGTGGTGATTTGGCAAGTCGGTGTAACATTCTATCGTTCTGTTATCACATCTTTTTTAATTTATGTTAGGACTGAAATTTTATTATTTTTTTCATGTAGCAAAATAAAATCCGAAAAGGTAAAATTAAAGTAAAAAATGTTTTTTTTTTGAAAAAGTTGAAAATTAAAAAAATTTAAAATTTTGTTCTATGACCTCAAAATAGGGGGTTTCAAATTGAAAAAATTCTTTTTTTATTAATGAATAATACCAAAATAAAAACTTGACAATTTAAAAGGGTTGATGAAAAGGGGGAAAAAAATTTTGGGAAAAAATAATTTTTTGACGAAATTTTATCTTTTTTTTAAAATCCACCATAAATTGGTTTAAAAAGGGGCCTCAAAAGGGGAAGGGGTCATTAAAAATTTTGGATTTAAATATAATATATATATATATTTTATATATATATATATAAAATATATTATATATATAATTATTTTTTATATATATTATATATATATATATATATATATATATATAAAATATATATATATATATATATATATATATATATAAAAATATAAAATATATTAATTAAAAATTTTTAAAATATAATTTTATAAAATTATTTAAATTTTAAAAAATTTTTAATTTATTAATTTTAATTTTTTTAAAAAATTTTAAAACAAAATTTGGGGAAAATTTTATTAAAAAAAGGGGCCGTACTGAGGGGGTATCAAAATTTTAATATTAAAAAAAAATTCATAGATTACAATCAAAATTTTTTTTGTTTTTTTTACTATACCATATTTTTTATAAAAAGGAACGGTTTTTGACTATATTTTTTTAAAAATCATCATTTTCTTAAACCAGAAAAAAAAAAGTTCCTTTCTCTACATCAAAAACAATATTAAACAAACTTAAGGAATCAAGCAGTTCCTAAATTTTTATAGTATTACTGACAAGAAAAAAAGCCTATAAAATAGTTAATAATTATTTATAAAATTTCTTTTTTTTCAAAAAATATACACTATTTAGTTTTTTTAATCTTTAAAAACACCTTCAATAAGAGCCTTGGGTCTAAAACCTAAAATAAAATTTATTTTGAATAACAAGAAAAACCTTTTTTGTTCTTTTATATTCGTGAAAAACTAAAAGTTTAATTTACAAAAGTTAACTTTGAATAAATTTTACCTCGTAGGTTTTATTCTTTATTTTTGTGGTTTTATATAATTAAATATCCCCATAAATATGGATGGTTATACCCCCCTTTCATGCAAATTTACTTTTTTTAAGGATTAATTTAATCCATCTGATAATAATTTTTTTATGTTCCTATTAAAAAATAAAAAAATAAATTTAAAACAAAACAGTAAATCATTTAATTTTTCAGTTTAAATTCATAATATAATGCTTTTCAAAAAAAATTTTTCAAAAATTGTTGAAAGGGTTTTGTTTTACACTTTAGAAAAGTCCCCGGAGGTTTTTGAGAAAAACCAAAGCGTAAAAAGATCTTGTGTCTTTTTTTTATATTAAAAGACAATACTTAAAAAGAACGATCTTTTGTGTTACTTTAAAACAATTCCTTAAAAGGTCTGAACTTAATTATTTTTTTAAAAAAATTAGACACGTCCCCAAGTTTTTTAAAATGTGGGCTTCCATTTTTAGGAAAAAACCTTTTTTTCTTTGTAACGTATCGTGAATGTTTGGGTTGTCAGAGATTTTGTTTATTAATATGGGACGGAAAAAGGAAAAGGAAAAAAATTTCAAAAATGCACAAAATACTAAGTCTAGACACTTTAAGGATGAAGAAGCAGACAAAATTGGTGGTCTGGAAATTAAATACATGCTTGTGGGTCATGTTTTGGTGTTCTACTAGAATAAATCAGGAAATTGGCCGTCCCAAATTTTTTACAGAAAAGGGTGACAAACAAGAAGAGGGACAGGATACAAGTCCCAAGTCGTCGATACTCAAAAAAAAAACTTTCTTCTGAGGATAGGATCATTAATAAGAAAATAGGGGCCCTTTACACACAAGTTTTTCCATATTTTTGGGGGCGCTCCCGTCGTTCGCTCAATCCTGGGTGTGAATGTTGGAGCGATGTGCCAAAATGCACGCTTGGACCTACATGTCTTACACACACACACACACACACACAACCCCCAACTAACGTTTCAGACCTTTCAGTGCAAAATTATTAAGTTTTGGATTCAAATATTTTTACTACAAATGTTAATTATATCTTTTTCTTCAAAATTACGCAGTTTATAAAGAAGTAGTTTTATTTTTGTAAAACTTACTTTTAAATAATTATTGTAGTACAATCAGTCCAACATGTTTCTGGCCAGATACAACACAAGGCAGATGCTAAGATACAAGATTAAAAAAATCTTCAGGTGATCGTCCAGTTGCTAAATAACGGAGAGTAACGGTCAAAAGTTCTTCTGCACTTAAGCTAGTACTCATAATTGTAGGTTTGTTTCTGATATAAGGGCGAACTAAATTTATAATCTAAAACATTTTGTCGCCCATCCTTAAGAAGTTCCTATAATCTTCTGGGTTATTTTTTCTGAGTTTCCTCAGAAGAGACATTTGGCCAAGCGTTCTCGGTTCAATCTTCACTGATTAACCCACATTTTTCGCGGGGTTCTCTTTCCATTTTCACATACTACTTACAGCGCTACACAAGTAATAGCCTTTTTTTTAAGGGAGCCACTTACTTTAAATACTTAATTCGACTGACTGGTTACCTACGAGACGGAGCGGCGCGTGGAGTTTCCACCGAGGCGGAAATTCCACGCGCCGCTCCAAAACCTTGGTATATTGTATTTACACGAGAGTGACGCTTCGAAGCGGCGCGCCTGGAGCGTCGGTTTGGAGCGTACGTGAAAACGTACGTGTCCAGAGGTCTTTCTATAAGACCCGCGACTAGGTGAAGAGCCGTATCAGTTGATCTGCCTATGGTGTATGCATGTTAATTTGGCTGGAGTGGTTTATCTTGGAGCACTACGTTCCTGATGAATTTTTCGCATAGTCGCTCCAGCACTTTCAGAGAAAACGAGGAAAGGCTAATTTGGGGGTGGAGTAGTCCATCCTCCCGGGTTTCGGTAAAAAGACAACTCTAATCTCTCTCCATGCCTTCGGAATGTATCTCAAGGCAAGGTTGGCTGTACGTGTGCCATCCTCCTTCATGAGCCTGCCTACTTCCCGGTATGGGTCTTTGTTGAGTTTCCACCGAGGCGGAAATTCCACGCGCCGCTCAAAACCTTGGTATATTGTATTTACGGAGTGACGCTTCGAAGCGGCGCGCCTGGAGCGTCGGTTTGAAGCGTACGTGAAAGCGGGCCTGTTTCATTGTTGATGAAATGGTGAGTAAATCAACCAGAAATCTTCGCTGGAGGCTGTAGAAATAAAAAGTGATACTAAAAATAAATATTAGTCGTACTAGTTAAATACCTACTCACCTTTGGCATACATTATATATTTCATGATGAATTTCATAGACAACAAAGTTGCTGACATCGGTAGCTGGCTTAGTCCTTTTTTTTTTCTTAAGGGCTCTAATAGTGTCCCCACAAGGTCTATTCTTATATTTTTTACAATAACAAGACTTACACAAATTGCAGCAGATGTTACCTAAAATAAATAGTAGGCACCTATGTATTAGGTATATATTTTATTATATTTATTTACTATTTATTTACTAAAATGAAAAACAAATTTAAAGATATTTGCAATGCAGGTAAATTTAGTTTTAGACAAAAAATATATACAGGGAGGGCCTTATTTGCCATAATGTGAACTTTTTTATTTTCTAATTCTCAAAAATTTCTTTCTTAAGTTAAAAAGAAATAATATTGAGTGCATCCGATTTAAAGTATAGGATGCCTAAAAAAATAAATATGTGGCACTGTAAAAAATATAATACTTACAACCAAATCATGCTTTTTAAAATAACCTGTTTAAAAAATAATTAAGCTTTTAATCCTGTATTTATATGTTCCATCATTCTGCCAACTTAAGAACGATAACTTTTTATACTTTTTACATTGCATGGCGACATTTTTGTATTTTTTGAATACTCTGTATATTTCACTTTAAGCTCTAGATATCACTAAAATTGGTTTTTCTTTATGCAAGTTTAATCAATGGTTAATTTAAAAAAAAAAATGAATATTGCAAAAGTCTTCCATATGTTGCAAACATGTATGTGTATCCGACGAGCTTTCATTGAAACTCCATGGGGAAAGAATATGTCATATATTTTTAGATTATATTTTTTCCAGTAAGTATGATCTCGATATAAAATAGAACCATTGTGCCAAAGTTACTGGTAGTAGAGAAAGAAGTAACCAATAAAACAGAAATCGTAAATTTTTATAAAATATGCCACAAAAATTGCATCTTGACACACCTGCTTAATGCCATATCTTGACTTTATGAGATATCCAAAAGTAATAGTGAAAATCTTGATAAAAATATAATAGTTTCTAACTACCAACAATTTTCCACTAAGCAATTTTCTCAATAAGAAAAGCACGATATTTGTATTGGTTTTAGGCCCTACTGCAGGGACAATTGATTTCACTAAAAAGAAACCAAGCTGTATAGTAAGCATGAAGCATACATCGCACTCGGGCGAAAACGGTGACACAACTCAAAAAATCGCCATTTTGGGATTATGTCACTGATAAATGCGTGTATTGTGGCCCCACATCAACGAAAAAGGTCACATCTATAGCTCCCAATTTGTCCACATGGGACACATTTTCTTTTTTTTTCAGAAGCAAGAAAAGTGACACAACTTGAATACTTCTGTTTTTACCTGATATCTCCACACATTAAACACAAGCTAATTTGCAGATATTTCACTGCCAACAATAATTATTTGCAATTCATAAGAAGCTTTTAATATTTCAATACAAATTTTATTGTTTTCTTTTATTTCTGCAAGAAAACAACGAGGCTCTGACGACCGAGTAACAGCGGTATAACTGTTTAAACGAAGTTGAAGATAATGCAACACTCAATCCCACTCAGCGGACGTTTTAAATGCCAAAACCTTTTTAAAAAAGTTAAAATGCTGATGTCGATTTAAAATAGCGGTAATGCCCCAGATGGTAGTGCTTTTGGCACAGAGATCTCATCCTGAAGATTGAATTCCAGGCTGCCTCGTGGATTTGGGGGGGAGGCAAAATTCTATTTTACCGAGATAAGCAAACAAAGTCACAACCAAACAATATATAGCATCGTATAACATCAGAACAATGAGTACTCTCGAACGTCTTGAACATTTAGAGAAAGAACTTAAAGATATCAAATGGGACATACTTGGTTTGTGTAAAACACGGCTACAGGGAGAGAAAAGCACTCTATTAAGATCAGGCCATCTGATCTATCTAAAACAACTCCGATACTCATCGCGGGGTTGGACGTGTCGCCATTCTTGTTAATAAAAAAGTTGTTCCATTGGTCTCAAAGTGTGTCTCAGTTTCCGAAAGAGTTATTTACGTGTTGCTTCGACCGAATAAAAGATATAGCCTACAAATAGTCCACGGATACGCACCGACAAGTTCGCCAGAAGATAAAGAAATGGAAACATTTTTGGAAGACAACAAACGCGCTGAATACAGAAAAAGCACATTTCAGAATGATCATCGGCGACTTTAATGCAAAACTCGGAGAAAAAATGGAGGGAGATCCAGATAATATTGGTAGGTTCGGTTTGGGGAGACGCAATGAACGTGGTGACATGTTCCCTAATTACATTGTAGCTGAAAATTTATACGGTTTAAACACATTCTTTAAGAAACCCAAAAAAGGGAGATGGACATGGAGAAATCCAAATGGTACGATAAAAAATGATATTGATTACATTCTCTGCAATAAGAGGAATATCTGTACTGACGTTCTAAATCAGTTTGATACTGAAAGCGACCACCGGTTGATTAGAGCTACAATTTCCTTAAACCTGAGAATTGAAAGAGCAAAACTTGTCAATAGGCAAATTTTTCCAACTACAAACAAAATAAGCGTCCACAAAGAGACTTTTCAAAAAGAATTGAAGAAGAAATTTAACCCCATTGTCAACATAAAGGAAATGAGCTTGAATCATCTCGCCGAGAAAATAAGCAAAGACATCCACACAATAAATAAGAAAATTTGTTCCAGAGATAAAACACCAAGAGACAATAAACTAACGCCAGCACACTTAAACTTAAAAAGAAAGGAAAACAACATCCAGAGATGCAACAGAGTACCAGAAGCTTAACAAGAGAATACAGAAGGAAGTAAGGAGAGATGTGAGGTCATATAATACCAGAACAATTGAAACCCTAATTGAGGATAATTCTAACATGAAGGTTCTTAGATCGAGACTTTCACCTGGAAAAAGCAGAACTGTTAAAATGCAGGATGAGAATAACCATATATTGACTGGAAGAGACGAAATCTCTAAACATATAAAAATCTTTTATTCTCTTTTGTACACCTTTGTTGTGCTGGATCCTGATACTCAGAAAATTACCGTTTGCAATGCTGGCTCAAAAGAAATTCCTGATATAACCAAAGAGGAAATAAGGTGGCACTGGGACAAATAAAAAACCGTAAATCACCTGGTGAAGACCAAATAACGTGTGAAATGCTAAAAATGGGCGGAGACTTTATGGAACAAATTCTACAGGTGTTATTTAATAAATGTTTATTTGAAGGTAACATCCCTGAAATATGGCACAACGCAGAAGTTATTCGGATTTTTAAAAAGGGCGACATCACGAACATTGAAAATTATCGAGCTGTAAATTAGATGCCTATCAACCAGTGGAGCAAGCAGGTTTTCGAGAGGGATACAGCACTATGGATCACTTGCAGACCATTGAACTATTAATAGAAAAGACCACAGAATACAATATACCACTTCATTTCGCATTTGTGGACTTTCATAAGGCATTTAACTCTGTCGAAACATAGGCTGTCCTGCGTGCGATGGATGGAGCAAGAATTGATTCGAGATATTCTACCCTTCTTAAGAATATATACAAAAGCGCTACTTTTTGAGTAAAAATTACGGAAGACCTGAGAACCGAAAAAATTGCAATTAATAGGGGAGTTCGCCAGGGTGATCCTATATAGCCAAAACTTTTTACGTTGGCCTTGGAGGACGTATTTAAAAAGCTACCGTGGGAAAATAAAGGTGTAAACGTTGATGGTACCTTTTTAAACCATTACCTTTGCAATAATAATATAATATATATATATATATATATATATATATATATATATATATATATATATATATATATATTATATATTATAACCAATCAACCGTGACGCCTGCCCAGGACAAGATATAAGCGACTACACCCAGGATGCAAGTAGCAGTAAGCTTCTAAGCTTTGATAATGGCAAATGTGATTTTGCCGAAACGTCAGCAAACAATCTGTCCTTTTCAGGACAACAACACACGAGTTACCGAAAGAAAAACGTTAACATATAATATATATATATATATATATATATATATATATATATATATATATATATATATATATATATATATATATATATATATATATATATATATATATATATATATATATCTTGGTTATATCATTAAAATGGGAAAGGAAAACCAATCGGCAGAGATAAAACGAAGAATAAAACTAGTATGGATAGCATTTGGAAAACTCAGTCATATAGTTAAAAACCCTGACATTCCTATAAACCTTAAAAGAAAAGTATTTAACACATGCATCCTGCCTGTTGCAACATATGGTCTTGAGACAAAGGCTATAACCAAAAAGTACACCAATAACCTTAGGACAATGCAAAGAGCCATGGAACGGGTAATGCTTGGCGTTAGCTTACGAGATAAAATCCGTGACGAAGAAATTAGAAAAACGAAGGTTTGTGGACTTGATACAGCGAATCGCTGAGCTTATGAGTGGCAATGGGTTGGCCATGTTCCCAGACTAAGTGTGGACAGATGGGTATCAAGGCTTGTACACTGGAGACCACGAAGATGACAAAGAAGATGATTGGATGACGTTAAAAGAATAGCCGGAGGAAGATGGTACCATATAGCGAAAGACAGAACAGCATGGAAACAAATGAAAGAGGCCTTTGTTCAGGAAAGGACAGATAATGGCTGACAAAGAAGAAGAAGAACTATAGAGTGGTGGAGTACTAAGGTGAACAATATATAAATTAATAAAATTTAGGTTCAATAATTTGTACATTCTTCCCTTCCAGTAAATGTTTCTATAAAAGTCATTTAAATATTTCGAAGACCTTCTGATTCCTCTTGACTATTTTCCGGACCTATTTGTCTCTTCAGTTTTACCAATCTCATTTTGAGTAGTAGGAATTTCGGAACCTAATTGAGGCAACGAACAATGTTTTTCTAAACTTTGGCTGGGATTATCTGAGGTACTATCACCTTGTACATTTGAAGCGCTTTCATCTTCGTCAGTTATTTCTGCAGGTGCTAGGTGTCTATTCAATACTGTAGTTTGTCTTCCGTCCGGTAATCTTGCACAGGAATAATTAGGATTGGATTCTAAGAGGTTTACTTCTTTAACAAGTGGTAAGGAAATATTTATTGTGACTTGTATAATGTAGCGGTCCCTTAAAATCCAGGGATAAACGTTTAATCGAAGCTGCAGCTTTAATTAGTTTACTAGAATTTTTATAGAAGCGTGGTTTTATAGATGCACAAACGAACAGGATACTATTTTACCACGAATCCAATTTCACATCCTTGTTACACCTGGATGACAAAATTCAGCATGAAGTTCTTTTATATCTGTAGATCTGGACTTTAATTGGCCCAAATACGAAATAATGCGTCTGCAGCAGTGTTCTCTTTTCCTGGTCACCAGATAATATCAAATTTTTAAGGTGGAATTTTCAATCGCCAACCTTTTATTATTATCATTTTTTATTCCTGTATGTTTGTAGTTAAAAATAAATTAAACTGACTTTTGATCTGTAAGAATTTTGAAGGAACGTCCAATCAAATAATGCCTCCATTTTCGAAGAGATTCTACTATTGCATAGGCCTCCTTTTCTATAGTTAAATGACGACGTTTACTTTTAAAAAGAGTTCTTGAAAAGAATGCTACGGCGACCCATCTTGTGAAAGTGTTGCACCTATAGCATAATCTGATGCATCAGTGTCAACAGTAAAAGTTATCTTTTCATCTATTGCAGTTACTACTTATTTAGCTTTATCAGCTTTAATGGTTTTAAATACTGTTAATGCTTCTGTTAAAATTGGAAATGACTTAATTTGCACCAAAGGTTGAATTTTCTCCAAAAATTTTGATATCCATTTAGCGTAATGAAAAAACATGCCCATAATACTTTTAAGAGATGTCTGATTCTCAGGTAGTGATAATTCTAACAAAGGACCAAGTCCATCAGAATCTGGTCTAATTTTCTTATTTTCAATAATTTACCCTAACTGGCTTATGTCGACCAGACGTACCAGTGATCTCAGGTGGTCAAGTTCTGGTGTTTAATGTGAAAAGGAGTGAGAAGAGCGGAGAGTTGATTAACTTCCTCTCACCTTCGTTTTTGGTCTCCTAGCCTATTCATCGAGCTTGAGCATTGTCATTCAGTGTAGCATCGCTTGGCCTAACATCGCCTCGCTGTTGCCATTGGCTTACGCCTCACGACAAAGCTAACTTTCGCTTTGGCTGGCTTTCGCTTAACTGAATGTACTCAATAGTAGACAGGGTGTCCAACATCGTTTCGCCGTTCCATCGGCTCTTCGGAAGGGTGGTGTCAACCCGTGACGACCCTGACATTACATAGTTGTCGAAACCTGATTCTTAACCCTACGCTAAGATGTGACTCTAGCAAGGGGAGGGTAATCCAGATGTGATTCTGGCCCTATGATCAAGGTTATGAGGTGACGAACCTCAGAATACGTTATGACATATATATATATATATATATATATATATATATATATATATATATATATATATATATATATATATATATATATATATATATATATATATATATATATATATATATATATATATATATATATATATATCATAGGTTGTAACCTCAGTATTTTAAACCGAGGAACTATGCCTACTTTTGTAAACTCTTGGAGTCAAATTTTAATAGATATAATGCTAAGCTCAGCTAATATATCCAACGTTATCCAGAAATGGCAGGTATCTGACGGAATCTCAATGTCAGACCACCGCTGGATAACTTTTGAACTAGATTCACCCTTTTCAACTATAAGGCTATCGAGCGACCCCAGGAAGACCGACAAGGAATTTTACATGCTTGGGTAAGAAGGGGCTCTGCGAAACATCGAGGTCTAAACACCCAACAACAATGGTAAACTGGAGAGCTACGTTACAGCTATCAATGACGCTATTGTTGGAACGTACAAAAGCGCCTGTCCACTAAAGATGTACCATGATAATGGAGGCACTTCTATTTGGTGGTGCCAAGAATTGGAACACCTCAGGACAGTAGCTAGGAGAGCTTTCAATAAAGCTAAACCTTCGAATCCGGACGAGGACTGGGACCAATATAGGGTCCAACTCAGAGAATATAAAAAAGTCGTCAGAGAAAAAAAAGCAGGCTCAACAAGGATTTGGTTATACTGTCCACAGGGAAATTCGAGAGCGTAGTCTGCGAAAGAATGCAGACTGCCCTCAGGATAATATAAAGATGGTGTGCTGATCACGCGCTATTCATCAACCCAAAAAAAGACAGAGATGGTTCTTTTTACAAGGCAAAGGAGGATTGTGAACTTGAACGCTCCTAGACTCCTAGACACACAACTAAGCTTTGCTACAGAGGTAAAATACCTTGGGGTAACCTTTGATAGTAAGCTAACATAGAACTTCCACTTGGAGAAAAGAATCAGGAAAGCATACATTTCTTACGAGCAGTGTCGCCGGACCATAGGCAGATCCTGGGGACTATTACCTAGAGTCACACTGTGGATCTATACGGCCATCATAAGACCTATGCTAACCTACGGTGCTGCTGTCTGGGGGCAGAAAGCCCAGCAGACGACAGTTATCCGAAAGCTCGACCATGTACAATGAATGGCTTATCTCAACACCACCGGAGCCATGAAGACAACACCAAATAGGGCCATGGAGGTAATCCTAAACCTCACACCCCTTAACATATTCGTCAAGGAGGTTGTTTTGATGGTTATGTTGCGCCTCCGCACTGTTGGTATAATGCCCGACGTAGTAGTTGGCGCACAGAGGCGTCGTTTGTGGACTGAGGCGGTTGGATCGCTTTCACTGATGCAGGCGAAAGTGGACTCTATTGCGCCATGTTTTGTTTTTAACAAACCCTACAAAATTGACGTCAAAGGAGAATCGAACACAAACGTGGCAGGTATAATCAATATCTACACAGAAGGTTCGAAAACAAAAGAAGGTACGGGATGTGGAAATTATTCTAGATCTCTTAACTTAAACATCAAATGGGCTATGGGTGAGTTGGCCAGCGTGTTCCAAACTGAGCTCACAGGCATAACCATAGCTGCAAAAAAAATAAGCAGTAGAAACATCACTGATAATGTCGTGCTTATCCAAACGGATTGCAGACAGACACTACTATCTCTAAGGGGACCACGCTACACCTCGGGTCTGGTACTAGAGTGTCACCGTGCCCTTGTGGACGCTTGCAGCATAAATGTGGTCTCTCTCTGCTGGACCAAAGGACGCGCGCACTCCAAAGGCAACCGCATCGCTGATTCGTTGGCCAGGAAGGCTGCCGGGACAAAACCTTTTGGACCCGAACCTTTCAGGGTCTACGATGGGGGACCTAATCAAAAAAACACTCTCATCAGCAGTTTACAACACGATGGGATGAAACAGTAACTGTAACTTTTCCAGGGAGTTACTGAACTATCCTGACAGAGATACAGCTAAACATTACTTGGCAATGCCTAGGGCGAGCCTCCGTCTAATCACGGGCGTTCTTACTGGACATTGTCAACTGCGAAAACACCTCTTTAGAATGGGTATAAATTACACACCTCTGTGTAGAGGTTGTGAACAGAAAGACGAGACGATGGAGTACATCCTTTGTGACTGCCTTGCACTCTCGTCCAAGAGTAGATCCATGCTTGGCAAGTATTGGCATTCTTTGGCCGACATTAAGAAGATTCCCCTCGGCGACGTTCTTACCTACTTTAAATTAGTAGGACTGGCTGCGTACTGAGTGAGGAGTCCCCTTTAGGAGGTAGCACAACGGGCCTACTGAGGCCTAGGTGCAGTGATGTTTATCACCCTCCGCACTTTCAGATACAGATACAGAGGCCAGTATTTTTAGGGGTGTAGGGTGTAAAAAAAGGGTGTGTTTAGCCCTTATAAGCCCTCAAATAAATTTTTTAATATCATATTCGAATTTAGTGACCCAAAAAACCTATAAATAGACCATTAAAATTGGGGAAAAACTTTTTTTTAGCGAAAGGTATGTTTTAGGGGTGTAGGGAGTAAAAAATGTGAATTAAGCCCTTCTTAGCCCTCAAATGTAGTTTCTGATATTATATTTGAATTCAGTGGCCCAAAAAATCTATATGGACCATTAAAAATGGAAAAAAACCTTTTTTTGCGAAATTTATTTTTTAGAAGTGTAGGGTGTAAAAAATGGGGTAAAAAACACTTTCTTTCATAGTATCCAATATTCCTTTCCTACACTTTGTAGTTGATCTGTTTCTAAAGAGAATGCAAAAGATTTCATCTCGATTCATGTACTTCCAAAATCATTTCTAGGTTTAAAGTGTTTTTTAACAAATTTACTCGTAGTATAAAATCTTCTGTTAAATTGTCAAATAAAGAAATAGGTGGAATAGAAACTTCAACCGGTACATACTCTAAGGAGACTCGAGCTTTCACCAAAAGATACTTCTACTTTTGAGTACTGCTTTAGAATGTCATGACCTGAATAACATATGAGCAAAGATCTTTTATAATTAACAGTTTAGTGTTCTCATATAAGTTACTTTTTACAGAAAAAGTCACTCTTCAATTTCCTTCTACTTTTGATACAAGAGACATTGATATCATGTTTACTCGTTTACTGGAAGACCCTAAATGTATTTATGCTTAACAACATATTTACTGCTGATAAAACTTGACGTACTTTTAGTATCTAGTAATGCTTGAGCAATGTTTCCATTTACTTAAATAGATATGGTTGGTTTTTTCATTTTTTTTTTAAAGTAGCACATCTTATACCAGGTAACGTTTTAGTAGCTGCACCGGTATGGTTATTTGATAATTATTTTCCTCGACAAACTTTAAGCAAAGTGGCCTTTTTTGGTATAGTTTCTACATATGACGTCATTGGCTGGGCATGTATATCTAGGGCAGCTATTCTCAAACGCTGGTCCACCACCAGTGGTCCGCGGATAAATTTTACTAGTCCGCAGACAATTTCGTCTATCCGCGAAAAAAATTTACTTATTAAAAAAACCCAAAATAACTAAAATTTAATTTATAAAATTACGAAATAAAAATATCACTGGACCGCGAATTTTTTTTTACAAATTTTACTGGTCCGCGGGTCAAAAAAGGTTGAGAAACGCTGATCTAGGATGTCTTTTACCTTCAAAGAAAAAGCATTTCTGGGGTCTTGAAAGAACTGCTAATATATTGTCTGCCTAGGGTAGGGATTCATTTTGATAAGAAATATTATTAGTATTTTAAGTGACTGATCTTATTTGTGAACTTTTTTCAATTTGAGGGTATTATGCTCAAGAAGTTGTTGGCGTATTACTGAAGAGGTCAAGCCAGATATAAAAGCATCTTCAATATAATCGTTCTTATTTTGTTCAGCGGTAACTTCTTTAAAATTAAATTTTTTGCTCAGTAATTTTAGTGACTGTAAATATAGGTCTAAAGATTCACCTGGCTGTGGACGCCGAGTAGCTAAATAATATAGAGCATAAATTTCATTTTTAGTATTTATATAGATTTTTTCAAGGATTGTTATAGCCATGTTATATTCTTGACACTCATTAATTAGCACATAAACACTGGAAGATAAATGACTTATTAGAAGTTGTAACTTAACTTTATCTTTTTTTATTTGTTCTTTATTCATGCTGAGGAAGTTTCCGAAAGTATTCTTTCAATGGATCCAATCCTCATTAGCAAAGTTTACTGTGGATTCGACGTTAAGTATTTGTGTTCGAAAATATAGTCCCATACTGCTAAATTCTAAATTATTTTTCTGTTTATTAAATTGTAATGAACTAAACAGATTTACCAAAAGATTGTCTTTATACAGAAAATTAAATAATAACAACTAAAGATTGACATTAACAACTATAGAGGGGTGGAGTACTAAGGTGAACAATATATTAATTAATAAAATCCAATTTAATATTTATCACAATACTTTGCTTTTAACTTACATTGTCAATTTTGCCGGAAGCTTCAAGTTTTTAAGTTATAACACCAGGGGGGTGTCACTAAAATAGCAAAATTGGCAAAAGACAACATTTGGCAACAGAAGATCTTGGGCGGGCGGGAAAATTAAATTGTGAAAATTTATATTTTAAAATTAAAATTAAAATATATTTATGTAGGTCCATAACAGTATATATTTTCAGGTTTTGTGTTTACAAACAACCATTATTTCTTATTTTCTAAAAGTAAATAATAATTCCGGCCATTGTGTATGCGCACTAGTATTATTTCATTATCTGTCATTTAGACGTGTTTGCCTATTAAAACGTGATTTAAACCAGAAACTTTCATATATTTTGTCTAAATTTAAGTAAGTATTATAATATGTAATTAGCGTCAAAGATCTAAACACTTTTTGCACAATATAATTAATAAATGTCGATGGCTAAACTTTTTCTAACCACACTTAATTTTTCAGGACAGAAAATTCCAGCAAAAAATCCATCTGTTGTAGCAGGTTTGTTTTAAAATGCGTAAAACATTATTTTTTTCTTACCTTTATCTACAAAACAAAGGCTTTATCTTTTTTGTATGCTATGTGCTATTAATATGGTAAGTTTTTTAATCATGCTCGAACAAATTTTTAAGATACTCCGCAGACTGCATGTATTTCTATTTGCAAATTATAATATAATATGGTTTTTAAAAGTGCTTAGGAATTGTTTAACAGTTAGTGGTGGTGAAATGTTAGTAGATAGCTTTAAAAGAGTATTAAGCATGTCTTAAGGTAATTTTATGCTTTGCAAATTTTAAAAATTAAAATAAAATTAACAAATTATCCAACTAATATTCAAAATGTTAACTTCTTATTGCCTTAAGTGTTTATAATAATGAAAAAAAGCCTTTTTTTTGTTTTTCTTTTTATGATTTAAGTAGGTGAGGTGGGATTATTTATGTACTTTTTAATGAAAACCCTGTATCTGACTGCAAAAATTATAACCCTCTTCACTCTTCAAGATGATTTTACCAATGAGTTGTTTGCAAATTATTCAAAATATATTGAGGCGGCACCTATCAAACCTTATATTGGTAAAATCATATTGAAGAGAACCTTAGAGTTTTGTAGTTAAACACAGGGTGTTTCAGAAAGGTTTTTTTTATAGGAAACTTGAATACGTCACAGTGTGACTGTCATGCAGTACGTATACGGGATGCATAATATATAATTCAGATAGGGAAATATACTTTTTTGCAATCAAGGGTTATTTATTTGTAAAATATTTAATCGGTAATAACTTTATAATGTAGTATTTTTGTGATATAAAAAAAAATCTACCTATTACCTACTTTAAGTTGTTGTTGTGTTGTTGTCTTGTCTGGTTACTGCTTGTTTTATTTTGCAGTATTTTTTGAATTTTAATAAAATGTGTTCGTAACTATTTATTTTTAGAGAATTTTTTTTATTTTTTCTATTTATTTACAATTTATTTTACCTACATTAGATCATGAGTAGTTAAAATTTTGAGAATTTTTTTTTTAATTTTGGGGTACATTGAGTTTGGTAAGTTATTAAGGTGGTCGAGCTGGTGTAGTTGTAGTGTACAAGCCTCTCACCGTGGAGACCCGGGTTTCAAATCCCACATTATCCGTTGGACTTTTTCATAGCTCGTCACCTCACAGATGGCAATGGCAAACCACTGTGTAGAATTTCGGCCTAGTAAACCCTCTCACATGTGTTTGAAAAGGCACGATAAGCCGGTGGTCCCCATATCTGTGTAAAAGCAGTTGGTACGCAACACAGATATGTGCGAGAGGGAGCCTACACTCTAAATAGAGTATGGCACACAAAAAGAAGAAGTTATTAAGTAAGTAATATTAGGTACATTAATAATTTTTTTTTAGATTTCTTACGAATAATAGGTAGTAAATCTTGGCATCTTGACTGAAGATAACTTTTTTGAAAATATATAAGTAATGTTAATTAGATATTGTAAATAATTTAAAATTGTTATTTTAGAGTATAAAATTTTATGTATTATTTTAGTTCATTGTATATTGTATTAAAAAAAAGTAGTAAAAATAAAACTTTTGCTTAAGATTTTTTGGGTTTAAACATAAAAATAGGTACTTTTATTAACTAAAATTCTGATTGTACATTTTCTAATATTTATTTTATTTGCAGGTAATCTAAAGTTACTAAAATCTAACTGCACCTTTTCTTTAAAATACAAACACCAATAACCTATTTTCACCTGTACTAAAAACAACATATTTTTTCTTTATAACATTATTGAACAAAAATTAAGAATCATTTTCTTCCGGCACTTCAGATTACTTATTTAATAAAATAATATTAGAAAATATAAAATAAAATGACACCTTTTAAAAATAAATAAAAGGCAGCCATAATGAATCACAAAACCTGTCGATAAAATTGGATGCGATTATCGGCCCACCCGAGATCTTACGTTGCCATATTTCCACAACTGTTGCGAACGAGATACACGAACTTGACATTTCTTTTTCCTTTCGTATTTTGTGTATAACACCCTACTCGGACCTAACCTTACAAACGCAAGCTTTTCTAAAATTCCTCCTTAAAACTGGTCACAGCCAAACTAAACGATTTTATAGTAAAACATTTATTATTTATAAGGATACAGTTTACGTTCTTTTAGTGGTTATTTTTGACAAAAAACACCACCAAAAGAAAAGTATTTTTACTTTTAAAAAGTCATCAAAACTATCTAGGAATTTTTAAGCCGTGGTACTTGGAAACAATAGAAAAGCGTCTACTTTTTAAATTTTGTGTAAAAATGGAGTTTACATTAACTGTATTTGTTTCGTTTGTGTTAAAAAAAGTTGTCAATTACCTATTTAATATATACCTCATCAACAAAATTTCTAAATAAAAACACCTTATATAAGTGCAGGAGTTGTTACGTGATTCGGGCAGTGCATGTCGAATTGGCGTTGTGGAACTCCAGCCGACGATAAGGTTGTCTGCCTCTCCCTGCTAGCCAGCCTTCCAAGGAGTGTATGCTAAATTTAACGATTTACTAAAGATTATTATTTGTTTTTTTTATATATTTTCATTTGGGAAATTTTGGATAAAGGAAATTTAGTTCCGGGCTTTTGAATGTGGGAAAGTTAAATCCATGGGCTAACATGCCTTTTTAAATTATTCTTTTGTTAGTTTTTTTTTGTTTGATAATAGCACAGGTAGTGCTGGAGGCACAGGCGGTGCTTGATACTTGGCTGGTAGTAAAGGGGTAATTCGCTAGAGGCGGCTGGGAAAAAAGTCCAGGAGAATTGGCTAGGCTGAGAGCCTACGGGTTAGAGTATCTCAATAACCGGGAGAGGGAACTGGTCCCTATTTTAAAGAAAATCAAGGGCCAAGTAAATTAAAGCATTTTTTTCCTTTTCATTGTTCATGTGTAAACCCTTGGAAGCTGGCCAAAGGCTGAATATCCCCTAAACTTTATTTTTGTATTAAGAGTTTTAAAGAATTTCCTTTTGTATATTTATTTTTTTAGAAATCCTTGTAAAAATATCAAAAGATAAGTGTAATGAAACCTGTAACGCTTTGAGCGACAAGTTAAAAATAAAATTTGTTAAAATTGCCCAGCAGCCTTTATATTTTTTATCAGCCGGAGAGACTGATGCCCATTACACCCGCCAATTCCTGTTTTTGGCCATGCCGGCTCCTATGGAGTCCCCTCCAGCCATTCGGGAAATTGGGAACCGGTTTTCGGCGTTGCCACAGCCTGCTGCCGCTCCTGCCGACCCGAGAAATTTAACCGTGGTTTCCCGCACTGCCGTGCCGGCTCGAAGGAACACGCTCGTCAGGCGGGCCCAGCGCCGAAACTGGGTTAGATGACGTTTATCCTTGTTGCCCTTGCATAAACAATATTTCACAAGTCAAGGCGCCAGGGTGTCTGCAAAAATTACGCGAAAATGACCAGAACGCATTAAACATTAACCCACCGGATCCGCTAAGGGCGGCGGCCGCCCTCTCGAGCTTCTGTAATTTACTAAACGATTGTCCTGACATTAATTCTACTTACCTTAACCCCCCAATTTGCCGGCGCAAGGGCTAAAGGGATCTAGCACTGGCAAGGGAAATCTAGAACTGAACGTCAACTTTGAAGGGCCGGGCTAGGCTATTACAGCCTCGGCCACCCCTAAATTTGATGTTAAATCAAAGGAGAGAGTCTCTCCAAGAGAACTAGACCCCGGCCGCCTCGATCAGAGCTCGGCCTAGGGTAAAAATCACCCTCAAAGAGGTGGGTGTCAGGGGGACACCGGAGAGTGCGATCTGTATAAAAATTTCGTTGATTGTTTTTGAATATAAAAATAAAGTTTTTGAATATGTTTTTTAGTAAAATTAATGAGCAAATAATCGAAAAAATAGGTTTATCCTGTAAAATAAAAATGTGTTCTACCATAAAATCATTTAGTTTGGCTGTGACCAGGTTCAAGAAGAAGGAATTTTCGGAAAGCTTGTGCATTTTTGAGGTTAGGTTCGAGCAGGGTGTTATAAATTAATAACTAAAAGTGAAAATTTGACTTCAGATTCGTGATCAGCGCCACAAAAAACCCCTGTATACTGAATTTCAATAATATTGGCCGTGGGCCCGATAAGTAAAAAATTGCCATTTTATCTTATGCAAGATCATCTTCATCATTCTTCAAGAAATATACATATATTAAGATAAAAGTAAATAAAATATAATATAACCTAAGTACCGTTCTACACTGGAACTTCTTGACATTCAATGTTTTTTCTTATTATAAAAATGGACATTAAATAAAAGACAGGTAATGCCCTATATTTTGGTTTGTTTTACTATAAAACAAAAGTTTATCAAAGTACTCTTTATTATTTATTAGGGTATATTTTTGTACCTTCCCCACAACACAGCTCTCAGGTAGGTTTCGAAGCTATCCTGAACTGGAGATACAGTAATCACCGTTATCCATATTCCAAAAAATATGTATTTTAGTGAGTTTTTCTTATTACCAATAAAAGAACTTAAACTTAACCCAAAGAAAAAATTTTGAAATATAAAAAAGTCAATAAATAGTTCACGCCAAAAAATAAAAACACTTCACCAAATTTAATAATCTTTAATCTAATTAATCACTTAAAAAAAATTGTACACCCCAAAAGTGAAAAATTAATTCAGAATATTAAAAAGTTCAGTCTCATTTAATACTCACAAAAAGTCCCAAATTCGCTAAAGCAGGTTTTTTATGACATTTTCCTGTCAAAACTAATTATTAAAATCAATAAAACTAGCTTAAAAAACAACAAGCCTTAAGCTATCCAGCAAAATCACTGTCCAACGTCATTTGTAAGGTCACACCGGCAAACGACCTATAAATATAATTAAAATTATAGTACTTACCACAAAGGAGAGTACACCAACTTAGGCCTCAATGCCTACTTTTGTCACGCAATCCTGAACAAGGAAAAAGTGTAATATAAATCGTATACATACATTGTAAATACTTTAATTTGTAAATAATTTGAAAATAATAAAAGCATTATGAAATTGGAAAATTAGACAACGTAAAAATTAGTCTTGGTTCGATCCCACGCACCCAGTTATTTTTTTTTTAATTTAATGTTTCATTAAAAGGTTGATATCACAGACAGTCAGGTTGAATAAAATTTCAGAAAAAAAATCTATCGGAGCCCTAAAAAAGGTGCGTTTTAAAATTGACACATGCGTAAAGAAAAAAATAAGTAAGGTTATGTTCGAACCAATGACATGCGCAATTCAGTTATCTTTCCGAACAAAGTTTGAGAGACTGTATAGCTTATCTTAACCGCTCTGGTTATGTCAGAACTCCAAAAAAACAGGACCAGCCTGCTGACGATATGGTAAACGAGATTGCTTCCGGAAACGCCGATAATATATTAACAGAAAAACTTGTAAACATCAATATTAAGTCCTACATAAAGCCTCAAAATATTGCACAAGCGGACAACGCACTTCGAGAAAGACTTTCAGAACATACTTATATACTGGCACTTAACAACGCTGTTTATGAGGCTGCAAAGCAACTTATTCCTAACAACAGCTCAGACAGCTAAACTGTTCAAAAAACCCAACGCCGAATGCAGCAAATAGCCAAGAAAATAGATTTGACGCGGCAAGAGGCTTTAAGTAAACAAAGAGTATTAGAATATATGTCATCTAACAATTCTTTTACTGAAAAGATCAGGAAAATGGCTTTAAAGCTACGCCAAAAACACCATACACTTAACAGAAGTGTGCATCAAACAGCATTGTTTAGACCACGTACGATCCTTGGGTGTTAACAGCTTAAAGAAAAAGGCCAAAGGAATAAGAGACACAAATAAATTCGTAACTAGGCCTTCTAGCTTTCTCGCAGACTCAACACCAACAATTAAAAATCCGCCATCAGCAAATGTCGTGGAACGGTTCTGGAAGAATGTTTACGAAGTCTCAAAGCCATTGCAACGAGACATTCCAGCATTGACCAACTTTAGAGCCTATTGTGCGGACAAGCAGCTTGACCATCATGAGAGTGCGCCGATCACGCCGGAGGAGTTAAAAAGTGCCCTAGATGGTGTAAAAAACTATTCTGCACCTGATCCGGATTGTATCAACAACTACTGGTGAAAGAAATTTTCCAGTTCACATCCGTATTTAGCCAGAATCTTTGATTCTTGGCTCAACGGGGACACTTCAATTCCTGAGTGGTTTGTTGAAGGCCGAACCATATTGATATCAAAAATGGGCAATTTAAAAGTACCCAAAACCTATAGACCACCAGTATTTTATATTCTAGAACAGGGGTCTCCAAACTTTCCAGCCTTAGGGCCATACTGATTACTCCAGTAAGTTCCGAGGGCCAAAACCATATTATCATTGTTGCCGGTGGTAAGAAGTGAAATAGTCCACTGATGAAAAAAAAGTCCGAAAAAGTACACAACGTTTAAAAAAGGCTGCAAATCGGACTAAAGTCCGCAAAACGGCAATACTGCATATTATTAATTTTCCTGTCATTATCTGTAATTTCTAGATTAGTCGTAGAGTACGAGCCATGAGGAGTAACGTGACACGACATCTGGTGGACACAAGCGGAAATAGGTAGTACCTTCTATCGCTAACAGATGGCGCTAATAGCACGTACAGAATAATCTTGTTGGTTCGAGAAAGTTCTGGTGTCTTCCACTCACTTCTAGATGGCAGTAATTGGAATATATAAGAAGGCTAGTGGCGCAACCACAAGTCAGTTCCTAAGACACTGTTGTTAAATAAAATATTGCATACCTCCTTAAAACGTGTTTGTGCGTGTTTAAGTTTAAGACATCTTTATAACAGTATTTTGATTTGAATTGTTGCTTTTGTGTGTGAATTAGTAGTATGGAAAAGAAGCGAAAAATTGATAGTGAATGCAGAAAATTCAAAGATCAGTAGAAAATTCAGTATTTCGTAATTGATTCCAGTAACAAGGCGCTATGTTTGATTTGCAATGAAAGCATAGCCGTTCTCAAAGAATATAACATTAAACGTCATTATGAAACAAAACATTTTCAAAATTACTCAAAATATACAGGAAGTTTGCGGACAGAAAAATTCGAAGCTATGCAGCGCGGATTGAAATCTCAGCAATCTTCATTTACATTTACGTTTCAAAACTGAACAAGAGGCTGCAACTCGTGCCAGCTTTCGTGTGGCTCTTGAAATTGCAAAACGTGGAAAACCATTCACCGATGGAGAAATGATCAAAGAATGCATAATTGCAGTAGCCGAAGAAATGTGCCTTGAAAAGGTAAATTTATTAAAAACTGTCAGTATGTCAGCAAACACTGTGGCTCGAAGGGTAGAAAACATCGCTGAAAATATATCCTCTCAACTGTTCTACAAAAATGGACATTTTGAGTGGTTTTCTTTGGCCTTGGATGAGTCAACAGATGTGTCAGATACTGCTCAGGTGTTGATTTATATTCGAGGAGTAGATAAAAGCTATGAAGTGCACGAAGAACTTCTTGATATGTATAGTATTCATGGCACAACTACTGGTACAGATATTTTTAAAGGAGTTGAAATGGCCATTAATCAAAAGAACCTTCGATGGAAAAACTTGAAATGTATTACAACTGATGGAGGCAAAAACATGAGTGGGAAAGATAAAGGAGTGGTCGCTCTTGTGTCAAAGGCTGTAGAAAATGACGGTGGTTCAAAACCATTAGTCTTACATTGTATCATTCATCAACAGTCTTTGTGCGGAAAATGTTTGGATATGTCTGACGTTCTGAAACCAGTCATATTAACTGTTAATTTTATCAGATCTTTTGGGCTGAATCACCGACAATTCCGACAATTTATTGAAGAGATTGGAGAAACTGACTTACCTTATCATACTGCCGTACGCTGGCTTAGTTGTGGGAAAGTCCTTCAGCGCTTTTGAACTTCGAGCAGTGATCGAAATTTTTTGAATGAAAAGCATCGCCCTCTTACTGAATTACAAAACAACGCATGGCTGTGGAAGTTAGCATTCTATGTTGATTTGACAAAACATGTGAACGAACTGAATTTGGGATTGCAAGGAGAAAACCAGCATCTTCCTGATTTATACACTAATATTAAATCATTCCGGAAGAAATTGAGACTGTTTCAATCACAACTACGAAGTAAATGTTTTTCACATTTTAAAACATGTGAAATATTCAGCCACACTACTGAGACTGAGTTTCCTATCGATTTTGCAATCGAAACTTTGAGTGCTTTGAAGATAAATTGCGATACTCGTTTCTCGGACTTTGATGCCATTGCGAATCAAATTAAGATTTTTCAGAATCCTTTTGATACTGACATTGAAACCCTAGCCCCGGAACTTCAAATGGAAATGATTGATCTACAATGCAGTAATATAATTAAGAACAAATATCAAAACTCATCTTTGTTGGAATTTTAAAAGAGTCTTCCACTGACACAATTTGATAATTTGCATAAATTTGCTCGTGGTCTGTTTTCTGTTTTTGGTACTACTTATTTGTGTGAGAAAACTCCAAAATGAACTACACAAAAAATGTTTACAGATCGAAATTAACTGATGAGCATCTTAAATATCTTTTATTAATTGGTACAGGTAAAATTAGTCCACAACTACAAACTATTGTCAGTGGAAAATCTCAATTACATAAATCTCATTAGTATTTCATATGTCATTATGTTTGTTATAAGTTATGTGATTATTTAAAATGTATAAAATGTTAGTTGGATTCATTTCAATAATTTGTTAGTTATTATATACTGAAGTTAAATTTTCTGCATATTATACATGTCTTTACAACTTATCACAAAAACAATAACAATAAGCCTACAAGAATGTTATGAGTTAGCGGAGTTAGCCCATGACCATATCAATGTAGATGTCATATTAATAATTATTCAACATTAAATTAGAATACTTCAGTAAACTAAATTTAATTTGCTATAAAAATTATTTGTTCTCTAAAAGGAGTTTTCAAGTATGCTCTCCGCGGGCCGGACAAAATCTGTCCGCGGGCCGGATGTGGCCCTCGGGCCGTAGTTTGGAGACCCCTGTTCTAGAACATTGAGTGCAGTTGATCCCATACTCTCTGATGTAGGGGAGCAGCGAGGAGGAAAAAGAGGAATCAATTGTTGCAAAGAAAATCTCCTAATTGATGGATGCATCACATAATATTATACGAATTACAGTTGCATCTGCTTATGGCCGGTTGCACCAACTATATTTGCGACACTTAAGTTGTTCTTAAGCATTAACTGCCCCTTAAGTTTCAAATATTTCTTGCACCAGCTGACATTGCTCCTTAAGGGTCCCTTAACTTTAATTTTAGGATTTTCTGTGCTTAATGATCCCTTAAGTAATTTGAAGTTGACATTTGACAAATATTTTGTTTATTTATTTTTCGTTTGTAGTTTCAAACAAGTATTTTGGTAAAAAATATGTAAAAAGGGAGTTTTTAAACAATGGTGGTTTGGATTTTGATATTATTAATGCGATATTAAATAGATTTCCAAGAAGAATGTAGAAACAGTGAATTGTAACTACGTTTGGCATTTTTCAGTTTCATTAACCTTTTTTTATTCTGTTAGATATTGCTCTGCTATTTAAAAAAATACCTTTTTAACTTAATCTTACATTTTTCAAAAGGTTCAAATTAACCAAGCAAACAGTGCTCAGCTTACTTAAGCAAATCGAAGATGAGCTTCAGTTTATACATGACAAGTTTGTATTAGCTTTTACATTTTAAATATTTACTTGTAAATTACGAATATTCAAATTTGTTTACATAAATTAATGAAAGTTTTTTTTTTTAATTGTGTTAATATCTCATAAATATTGACAGTAAATGTTTCCTTTCTATGGTATTAAAGAAAGGCGCTTTTAATGTTTCTTTTCCATATTGTTTTAAATTTTACTTAAAAAAATCACAAACTAGCGACCAATTTTTTAATTTTATATTGTAGCGTCTATAAAATGAAAAAAAAATAATTATTTACTAAGATTAAGTGAAATAACTGCTATCATTTAATCAAGCACAAGCTACAAAAGGAAAGATCAGTTAATTCTGATTATTCGCATTGTAAAGGCCAATAATAAAAAAGAAGAACGATGCACCGTTGCCGCCTCTGTAAGTACTTTTAGTTAAATTGCAATAAAAATCTAATGGTGAAAGCGAAAAAAAATTAAGTTACCCTTAATATTAAGAGCTTCTTAATAAAGATCGACTTAAGATACTTTTGGTGCAATCGGCCATTAAAGATTCTAAGGTTCATCTTAACCAAATTTGATGCACTGAACGACTGATGTCACTTTGGAAATCAAAGTTTTTATAACATCTGGAGCACAAAAAAATATTACCGAACCATTACGTTTAAAAGGGGCGTATTTCAGGGTGACTTACTCAGTCCTTTGCTATATTGTATTGTAATGAAATATATAACATATATTTCGTTAAGGGTTTATTAAATAACATTAGTGTTAAACTATATTGAGATTTAAACTTTTGCGGGAATAGAATGTTGGTTGCTGGAATACGTAGTACGAACCCATACCACCGGACATCACATTATAATTCAGGACTATAATTTCAACAAAATATCGTGAAAATATTAACCCAAACCACGATCTAGAAATTTGACATTTGCTAAATATCCATTTTTATTACAGTCATTCTAACACTTTTTAGCAATATTAGGGCTTTAACTTAAGTAACACCCCATCTAATTTACAATACAAAATAATTTTGAAACAGGAATTTAGATTCCGCAGAAATTTGATCAATGCTTTCAGAAATAAAAAAATATCTTATATTGCCAAAGAAACGATATAAAAACTAGTTTAGAATACGAATTCTGCTGGTCAATTAAATTTGTGGGAAAATGGATTAAGCTTACTAGAACGTGAGAGCTGAATAGCCATAAAAGTTGGTCCTGATAAATAGCTAAGAAGGAAGGTCAAACATGGAGATACATGTCCTGGTGCAGCTGTGAATACGCTAAGGTTAGTTTTACTTATTAATTGCATTATTTTTTTTAATTTAATGCAATTTCTTACCTGTCAGTATATCTTTTTTAAGGAAAACTTACCATAGTGTGTTGTTAGCGCTGGTAAAGGGCATTTCTCTGGGTTTGATAACCTACAATTTAAATTTAGTGTTTGTTATTATTTTCTCATGCAAAATATTATCATAATTTAATATCAAACAGAAATCAAAAATCCTGATGGGATGCCAGGAAGGGATCTATCGTCGCTTAATTTTCTTACCTATTTTAATCTCTTAAAAATTCAAATATACCTTTAATTTTTTATATACCTAAATTTTTTCTTTTATCTAAGAAAGATATAAAACCAAATTTCATTCGTATTAGTTGACTGAATTATTTGGATACAAAAATCCAATTAAATTATTGCTTGATAGAATAAGGCAATTTGATTATTAATGATTTGTATTGTATACAGTAGCGTAGCCAGGATTTTGGAATAGGGGGGGTTACTTGTGGTTTAGGGGCCTCAGCTTAACATTTGAAAACAATATAGCCCTAAATCCTTGAAACACTATTTTTTTGGTGTGGACGGAGGTTACAATACACTTTTCTGAGCATCCTCGCATATGTACGTAATTTCTTTATTTATTTTTACAGGCTCTAACTACCTCTTCATAGCCGAGGCCAACAAGAAGGAAACACTAAATTACAAAAATAAAGAATATACAAGAATCAAAAACCAACGACTCAGAATAAAGTTATTGGTTTATTATTATTTTTTTTATTAATACATATAATTAATACCAAACAATAATAGTAATAGTATTGATTTAAAATAGGTATCAAGATACAGCTAGAAATAAAAAACAACAATATTTTTTTTTCAATATCTGTGTATTACTAAATTATAATTATAATCAAATAAATATTACACTGCAAACTCTAGTATACGTGGTTTTAAAGTGAACTTATTCAGCACGTCGTCTGTAGAAAATTTAATATCACGATGGATATTGAGATATTGAGAGGGTTTTGGTTGCTCAAAAGAGAATATTAAGATTAATTTTTAATATGGGATTTAGAGACTCATGCAGATCGACTTTTGTTGATAAACAAATTTTAACCTTCCCATGCGTCTATATATATAAATGTCTTATGTTTGTCAATAAAAACCGACATCTATTTACAAGTTTACATTCGAAGAGTAGTACTAGATTAAAGGATTTGCTTTTGGTCCCTAAACACAAAACCTCTTTCTATGAGCGCTCGCCAATGTATAATTGTATAAACTTATATAACAATTTAAGTCCAAATCTTAGAACCTTGCGTGGTGTTAGATTCAAGAGTGAGGTGAAAAGGTTTCTTGTTGATGGTGCTTTCTACTCTGTAAAAGAGTTTTTAGAAGGCTGAATAACTTGACTTTTAACTACAGTCTTTTAATAATATCTATTTAGTTGTAAAATCTGTAAAATTGCAATCTATTCTAATTTATCTCCATTTCAATCTATTTATTTGTAAAATTGGTAAATCACTAGATTAAATATCTTCTGGTATTATATTTGTATTATAAGCGCTTTTGCCTTTGAATGTGTATATGTTTATATTGTGTACAACAAGAATTGATTGTGTATACAGGTTTTTTATTGTTTATTTATTCAATAGTACGACTAAGCATGTTATATGTACAAATTTGTTTGTGTTTTATATTTTGTTTATTTAGTTGATAAGTTTTAGCATATTTTACCTTTGATGTTCTTATATGGGTACTACTGGTTTTGTATATATAAATTTTTTGACGAACCTATGTACATATTATGTACTTAATGGTAATATAGCATATTCTATTCTATTCTATTCTATTCTATTAAGGAGTGCTAAACCGTTCAATCGTGTTTCACTGGATGTATTTCTTAAGTACGACTTCAGTCTTTTAATGTTGAAAACGATCTTTCACTGGAGGCCGTTCTTACCGGCAAGGTGGCAAATATTTTTTGTAATGCATTCACTCCTGGAAGTGTGTTTTTGTCACACATGCACAGCGCTTCAGTGGCACTCTTAGGATATTGTTTTTTAAGAGCCGCGTAACCATACCAAACTGCAAACTCACCCAACACGGTATCTTCACTGCATCCTACGTCCATAGCATACTTTTTCACTAATAATTTGATTCCTTCCTCTTCCTCTTTGGACAATGTATCTTTGTTCGTGATGGGTAAAAGACATTGAAAAGACTCTAATATGTTCTTTTGAGCGATTAAACGTAATTGAATTTGCTGAATAAAATTGTCCAAGAATGGCATATACACTGCTATTCGAAAGTATTGTGCTGGCTCCTTAACCTGAACATTACACCTCTGAGTTTGGCGGCCTGCTATACGAGGAACGCGTATGGGTATATCAAGACTCAGATCAGCTTTCAAAAGTGCTTGATTAAAGATCACCTTAAACTCCTCTTCAGCGTTGCTTCTAAGTGTTAACAGCTTCTCTTCGACTACAGCGGCGTAGCCCATCGCATTAGCCAGATCCAACTGTTCTGAATAAAAGGCGCAGTGATACTGAATACTTTTTGCAGTATGTGAACAGACACAACAAACTCCGGGCTCTGGATTAAGTATAATAATTGGTTGGCATTAGATGCAGTCTCACGATCTGACCATTGAGAAATTTTAAAAAGGCTATCGATAACAGCATCGAACAACTCCATGAAAACAGCGACACAGTCATGGCGCTCAACCCACCTTGTAGGACATGCCGCTTTTAATCGTGTCTTTTTGCTTTCGGGAACTAAGGTCTCTATTGATTTCTGAAGAGAATTCAATCCCTTAGGAGATGTTTGAAAGGTATACACATGATTTATTATACCCAAACAATTTCTGATGCTTTGGATATTGCATGCATCTGAGAGGGCTAAATTTAGGACATGAGCACTACAGTGCATGTAAATGGCCAAGAGTTAAGATTCTTTAATGACAGCTTAATCCCCATTAAAATTCCCGCTTATTGCACTGGCACCATCGTATCCCTGACCACGCAAGTACGTGACATCCCTGTGTGTTCCCTATTTTGGAAAAAGTGTTTAGTATTGCGTCCGCTATTCCCCTTCTAGTAGCGTTTTTAATTGGGACAAATTTGTATCTCTCAAGTTTTTTGGGGCCCTTTATACTCGGTATTGGGGCCCTTTTTACAGGATTCAAAGGGGGGCTTATGACCCGGTAACCCCTCCCCCTTCGCTACGCCCCTGATTGTATATATTTTTAACTCCTTATAACGTAATGATTTAGACCCGTTTTCTTTTAAACTTTAGTCTAAGTAACATATTATGTAACTGGAACAGAGGAGATCTTCTTGACTTGCAGATTTATCATAACTCTATGAAATAGATCTCCTCTCTGTTAACCAGGAAAATTAGTAAATCCTTACTAATTTTCTGTTGCTTAAATTTTGTTTTATTTTACATGTAAAACTGAATGGCGGAAGAAACTCTTAAACAGTCAAGAGCGTGAGAGAGATAGCACCTGCTCAAACACCATCAACAAGGCCAAATTGAAGTTCGTCCTTTCTACATAGAAGCCGAAACCTGTGCGGCCTTCTTTCCTCGAGCCATCTGTGTAGATAACTGTTCCTTCGCTTGGTGTCCCACAGCGTTTGTGAGCCCAGTCATCTGCCGATGCCATGTCCACCTTGTGCATGAGGTCTAAGTGGATTACTGGAGGGATGCTATCCTGCTTCATCGAAAGAGCCACAGTTCTCACTTGGCCCATGATGTCACAGTGCCCCCCTGTCCTCCACCGTCCTCCACACTCCAGTCTTAGTGCTTCTGCCCTTGCTGAGGCCTTAATCATTATATGGAGAGGTGGGAGCTCCGTAATAATCTCCAGCGATTCCGTCGGAGTAGTGGATGCTGCCCCAGTTTTTCCTCTCATTGCCATTCTTTGTATGTGTTTCAGCATTATCTGTGCCGTCTTAAGTTCCGTGCGTTGCCACCAAATCACGGAGGCATACAGTATCCGTGGCCTGATGACTGCTTCGCATATCCATTTCATGACCTTAGGAGAAACTCCCCAGTCCCGTCCTACGACTCTTCTACAGAGCCATAGCGATCCTGTGGCCTTCTTCGCTACCATTTCAAGATGTGCTCTCCAGTTCAGCTTGTCGTCTAGTTTCACTCCAAGATACTTGGCTGTACTGAAGTATTCTAGTTCTCTCTAACCAAACTTCACTTTCCTAAGTCCGGTGTGTTTTCTCCTTCTAGTAAATAATACGAGCTCTGTTTTTGATGGATTGGCTTTCAGTCCGTTTTCCTGACACCATTTTGCCACCATTGCCAGCTCTCTTTCCATAATATCCACTATCGTGTTTGCATGTTTACCTTTGAACATAATGGCCACATCAGCTGCAAAGGCTTGTATATGTGTACCTCTCCTACTGATTTTCTTCAGTAGTCCATTCATGACCAGGTTCCATAGGAGTGGAGATAAGACACCCCCTGAGGGCATCCTCTGCTGACTGTAGCCTCAGTTGTGGTATCTTCAACCTCCAGGATGACATTCCTATCAGTTAGCATCAGACGGATCCATCGTATGATAGTCTTGTCGATGCCATGCTTCTCAAGTGCATTACATATTGCCACTGTCGTGGTATTATTAAATGCTCCCTCTATGTCTAAAAAGGCCACTAGAGCGTAGTCTTTCGTATCTCGACATTTTTCCAAGTTTCCAACAAGCTCATGTAGTGCAGCTGTAGTGCTGCTTCCTGCCGTGTATGCGAATTGTCTCTTGTTAAGTGGGGTTTCCTTTAAATATTTAACTTTTATATGCCCATCTATCATTCTCTCCATCGTCTTTAAAAAGAACGATGTGAGACTTATGGGTCTAAACGTTTTACTGTCGCAGTAGTCCGTCCTGCCAGGTTTTGTTATGAAGGCCAGTCTGGTACTCCTCCAGCTCTTGGGGATATACCCCAGAGCCATGGAAGCCCCCATGACCTTCAACATGGGCAGAGTGAGAATGTCCAGAGCCTTCTGCAGTAGTGCCGGGAATATACCATCCGGCCCTGCCTCCTTGAATGGCCCAAACGATCCCACCGCCCATTCCATCCTTCTGACATTGAGGATCTCTGCTGCCAGCTTCCAATATTTTTCTCCTTCCAGTCTGCATTCTCCAGTTATGGCTTCATTGTTCCTTCCTGTTATGTGACACCCAGGGAAGTGTGCTTTCAGAAGGACTTGAGCTGTCTCTCCAAAGATTTCTGTATATGTTCCATTCTCTTTTCTGAGTGTTCCCAGTTTTGATTCTGGGTTCGACTTCAGAACCTTTAGCAGTCTAGATGTGTCTTTGGATGTCTCTATGCTTTCGCAGAAATACTTCCAGGTTTCCTGTTTCGATAAAGCGATTTCCTTCTTGTAGGTTCTGAGAGCCTCGTGATAGAGTTCCTCATCCCCTGGAGTTTTGGTTTTTTTGGCCTTGTTGAGCCTCTTCCTAGTTATTTGCCTCATCTTAGCGAGTTTCTGGTTCCACCATGGTTTTTTTCTTTGCTTTGCAGTGGTCGCTGGGCAGGACTCATGGTACGAGGCTATAATAGCTTCCTCCATATGTCTTACCGCGATCTCAATTTGCCTAGCTGTTCCGTACCTCGTCGGGAAGGTCGCCATCCGCGTCTTAAGTTTATCTCGATATTCCTCCCAGTTCGTGTGTCTCGGATTCCCAAACACTTTCTCCTTTTCTCTCACAGACGATAGGTCAAAGAGTATGTGCTTGTGGTCCGAGAGTGAGGGTTCATTCGAAACTCTCCAGTTTTTGCAGTCATCATCTATGCTCCGTGAGCATAGGGTCAGATCTCTAAGACTTCTGTTCTAATTCTATTCTGAAAGGTGCCCACCGAGCCTCTGTTCAGAATCTCCAGATTCGTACCCATAAGATATTCCAACAGGTCTCTTCCTCTTTGGTTAATGTCTGTGCTCCCCCACACAGTGTGGTGAGCATTAGCATCCATACCTAAAAGAAGATCTTTGCTATTATTCTCGCACCAGCGCACCAAACCCTCAAGTTCCCCAGTAGGTGCGTCACTGTCATGGGGTAGGTACGCTGATACGATTATCAATTCTTTATTATTACCTTTATTACTTACTTTTACCACCACCGTGAGATCCAAACTGCATTGGTCAGGAATTAACATTGCTGTTACTCCCTTCACCACAATACAGGTCCTTGGTCTGCCCAGGTTTGAGGTTCTGAAGATGACACCTTCTCCTCCAAGCCCTCTGATGATACCAGCATGTACCCATGGTTCTTGTATAAGTACTACAGCTGTCTGCCTCATAGATAGCCACTGTGCCAAAACGGCATTAGCGGCTTTACTATGTTGCAAGTTTATCTGAAGACATTCTGTTTTGTTTTCTGAGCCCATCAAGAATGCAATGGGCTCAGTTTTTAATGTCTTGTGGAGGTTAAGGTGGCCCTACTTACGATTGAGTGTGGCCCCCCTCTTCCACCTGTACCGCCTCAGCGTTCTCCCCATCCCCTTCAGCTTGGAAGGCCTGTTCCAGCGCCTCCGCGAGCCGGGCAGGAGTGGAGATAGCCTTGACTTCCGTCTCAGCCTTCTCCTTTCCGCCCTTGGGATTTTGTTGGACCTGACTGGCTGCCACGTCCTCCTCTTTCTTCTCCTTCTTCTTTTCCCTTTTGACGTCCTGGTCCCTCTTATAATAAAAGAGGGCCCGGGACATACCCAGGTGTGGCTTCCCCTTCAGGTGGTCCAGGGTCTCCAAGGATTTAGGATCCACCCCTAGGAAGATTTTGCCTCCCCGTTCGCCCGGTTTTTCGACGGAATACACCGCCCATCTCTCCGTGTGGAGTCCCTCATTTTGGCTCTTGAGGAGCTCCAGCACTGTCCTTACTGGTGGCACTGGGTTGGGAATGCGTGCCACCACTCTCTTAACTGCAGGATTAGCTAGCCTCCCTGCATCGGAGGTCAGCCCCTTCCCACGGCTTCAGACCGGCAATCAGCAACTTTAACCAGTCGGCTGACTCCCGGTCTGCACAGATTGTGATACAGGCCCCTTCTCGGAGCACTGTATCATTGAACTTGGGCTTGCGCCTGTTCTTGATTTTCAGGATCTCGGCCATCACCGCCTCCTGGATCCTCCACATCTGTGCCTCGCTCAGCCCAACATCCGGGTAGCCGTTGGGAACAACAGCCACCCAGTTCGAGCCGTGCGCGGCGTCCGAGTACGAGACTCCAGGGGCCGTGCGATCGAACCTCCCTTTCTTCGCGTCTCTTTTCGACGTATCTTCCGGGGTGCTCTCGTTGGAGGCTCTGCTACGTTTGCAGAGCCTTCCTTGCCTCCCGTGTTTCCAGCGAGAAGTCTTGCCTCGCTTGAAGAGCCCCCTGAAACAGGGTTCCCCTCATTTCGGGCCTTCCTTCGTCGCTTCTTCTCCGCCCCGCTGACGTTTCTCTTCCTACGCATCGGTCTGAGCGGCTTCTCAGAGTCCTCATTAACTGTAACAGATGTCACGTTAGAAGCCTCAGATCTGCCACTCTCCGATCCGCGGTCCGACTCAATAGTCACAGTTTGCCCTGATTCAGAGCCCACCTCCATTGATTTTGCTTTAGCAATTTCAAGATCCGAGTTCCCCTCAGCGGAGCCCCCAGATCTAGCCTCTTGCTAATTAGTATTTTTTTGTAGCTTCCATTTTGTTCCCACGAGTAGCTAGGGAAATAACGGTCCACCCATACAGAGCCCCGCATGTATGGGTAAGGCTAATTACTCAGGGAGTTCGTTTGGTATTCCTGAGGCACCGTTTGCGACAGCTATGCCCCGCTGCCATTCAGCCCTCGACACGGTGGCGCACATCTTAGCTTGAGGCGCAGTGTTAGCACTCAAATGAGGCCAACTACCTGAGCGCCTACTGCGATTGGTCACTCGGAGGACTGCTTCTTGTCGCTTCCAGAGCCTCCCATCCTCCCAGGGCCTCAGTGTGGCCGATAGATATCACCCACCCTGCCGCCTCGACCCTTTCTCTGTAAAGGATTGGTCACTAGACACTGCCCGACACCCTTCATTCATGTCAGAGCCCGTTTATAGGAATGTCTCCACTCACACAATGCCAGAGCCCATTCATAGGGATGACCCACACACCTTCATTCACGCGATGTTCGGTCTGTGCCAGTTCCCGTGAAGCTTTTTCTGCTTAAGCCCTCGCACCCGACCCTAAGGTCTTCGTCAAGGTCCTGCAGTCCCCAGCGAGGGAAGGCATATGATAGTTTTTGAAACAATCAGGCGTTTTAAAAAGTATTATAACAATATTAATAAAATTAGTATAGATGCATGTATTTGTAGTATTTTAACCGAGCGTTTGGAAAAAATAGGAACATTGTTGTAAGAACTTATGATATACAGGGTGAAAAAGAGCTTTTGATACCTGACAATAGTAATAATTCAAAGAAACGAAAATTGTTTGAAGATTTATATTTTACGTTGAAATCTTGAAATAAGTCTAAACCGCAACAGACTTTTATTCTACATTAGTAAAAAAGATCAATGCAAAGTAGCAGAAATGGATGTTAAGAATGTTATAATATTACTTACTTCTGATGATAACATAGCCCCTTAAAATAAAGGTACTTTTCTGAAATTGCAACCAACCAACTAACCAAAACATTCATCCGCTACAGAATATCAATCGTATTTAAATTCTAGTTTACATAATTTTAATCTTGAAGTTTCAGATAATGAAATTAAAAACGAAATTTTTTCCTTCATAGCTGGATCTTCTGGAGGTATAGATTCGCTGAGGCCGTGTCAGCTGCAGGATTAATTAGGCGATGGGGTATATTTTTTTCACCAAAGTTTTTTTTCATTTACATCTTTTTCACAGTTTGGTTTCAAAAGTGATTGCCCCTATTTTTATGGTGCAAATCTTTGGGCTTGTAATATGGCAGTATCCGCCCAATTTCTGTGGGTCTTAAGTTTTGACGTCTTTATCATACTTCTGACAAGTTAGTTACTGACATAATTGCTTTATTAATTAAAAAGATAATTTTGTATCACTAGTTTGGCAATAAAAGCTGTATTTGCAGATAGTGTCATAGTTACATTATTTCCCTAATATGTAGGATAAAAACCTTGTGTTGACTTAAAAGCCTACAATGTTTTTAATACATAGTTGGAATTAAGAATACATGTTGACTATCTCATCCTATTATTATTATTTTAACATAGTTTTAGTAGAAAAAAAAACATTGTACATTACACTACCGAAAAACAGTGTTTTGTAGGTCCCGCCAAGCTTCCAGGACTCCCCTATGGCTCGCCCCAGAAACCGCTTGGTTCGACCTGCAAAACACTACTTTTCGGTCTTATAACGTAAATTACTATTATGAAGGTACGTATACAGTAACCAAATTTTAATCCGTACTTTCATTAATTTATATGTGTCTAGGGGATAGGTGATACCTCACGAAACGAAATCCGGACTTATTACCCTAATATTTGGGATGATTGGTTTTATCTTAAGGAAACCGGTATTGCTAGACTTTCTGGACTTATAACTTAAAAGCCTGACCTTAAAAATTGAGATTTTTGTTCAGTCTTTCTATTTACCTACATACATAAAAACTAAATTATATAATTTGTGATATACTTACTTTTTGTTCTATATTTTCTTTTAATATCACGAGAAAAAACTTTAAATTTACAACACAAAACACACTTGTTCTTAAAATGCGGGGAAATATAGTAAGGTTATGTTATGTACTTAAGCTGAATCTTTCCTTCTAAACCTGGCGTTGTTGTTAAAAAATCGAACAGTCCCTATGCGGGCTACATTTAAGCAAACGAGGTCGATATGTTAACTTTGTTTACATTTCCACCGGGAAATGTAGTAAACGTAACGATTCTGCAATAAATAACATCATTATTATAACGTTACACTAATAACATTTTATGTTTTAACAAATTATAATTATATCTAAAACGTATATCAAGAGATGTATCAAACTTGTATTTAAAAGACCATTCTCTACATGGCAACATTTTAACGTTAATATAAAAGTACATTAAAATTACGTCAATAGTTACTCTAAGTATCAAAACGACTTTTGTCTGTCATTCTAACAAATGTCATATTAATAATAAAAGACTTATGGAAACTTGCTGACCGCAAAGATCCAGTTATGGATTATATATAAAAAATAGATTTTTTAAAATCTTTAGATGATCTTCAAACCATTAATAAAATCGAAATACTTAGGCAGGTTAAAATTTCAGAGTATATACCATGTACGCAGTAAAATTGTTATAAATATTTTATGCGCTAAATCACGTGTTGTGCCTATAAAACAGGTTAGTTTTCCTTAATTGAAATTAAGTGATGCTGTGCTTTTGACACA
>JAHBCN010008551.1:0-38127 GCA_019359885.1 Listronotus oregonensis | reverse complement strand
GAATTGAGTTAAAAAGATTTTTTTTCCCCACCATAAAACTTTTTTTTTTTTAACTGTTAAGCTATATGGGACATGTTTTTTTTATAGGTATTTCCTTGGGTTCTGTTTTTTAAATAATTAGCAAATTTAAATATTCCTCTTGTTTAAATTCCCAAATAGACGGGAAAGGAAATGCCCATCCCTTGCAAGACTTTACATCTGATCGGGAAGAAGAGGGTTTTTTTCTACTTTGTTTTTTTTTTTTATTTCTGGGTTTATCCATATTGTAGAACTATGCCTGCAAAGTTTTTAGTTCCCCCTTCCCAAATTTTAAAAAATATTTGGGTTCTTTATTAAAAAAAGGCTTGTACCTTATTAAGATATTAAATGGTACTGCCCCCAAAAAAAAATTTAAACAAAATACGATGTTTTCGTAGCTATGTAAAAAAAAATAAATTCAGCATAGGGCAAATAATTGTTGATGGCTTCCCAGTAATCATCTCAAAGAAATGTCCCCAAAAAAAAGTACTTAAAACCCCCTAATTATAGACCTTTTTCCCCTTCTTTTAGTTGTTTGTGGGGTTAATGAAAAAAATTGTTATTTCCCAAATATTAAATTTTAAAAATATACAAAATTTTATTTGACAAACAGAAGTTTCCACAAAGTTTGTTTAACCTTTTTTAAAAACAACTGGAACAAGTTCTTGGTTTTTTTAAATTTAAAATTTTTAAAGCTTTAGTTGGGGCCTTACGAGGGCCTTTAAAAAAAAATTTTTCCTTTTATTTTAAAAAAAAGCTTTTTTTTGGCCTCCAGTTACCGTTCTAATAAAATAAGGGAATTATGGATGGTCACTCTTCCAGCTGCCACCAAATTAATGCTGGGGTCCCTTTAGGGCTCACTATTGGCACCAATTTCCATTTCTTTTTCACATCAAATAAAATCAAGCGCAAGGAAATTTAAGATTCTTTTTAACTTGGCGTATATAGGGGGAGGGGTTTGGGGCCGGCCCCCCTTGGAATTTTGCCCCACCCCAGGAGGGGAGGGCCGGTTTCAGTTAAAAAAATGAATATGCATCCCTGATATTATTTTTTTAAATTATTTAGGATATATTTAGTTTTGGGAAAATAATTTAAAATTTTTAAAAACTAATTCTCATTTTATAATACTCCAAAGTTGTTTTTTCGACAAAATTTTCGATTTTAAGACTTAGCCTTTAATCTACGAGTTTCATCCGTAAGATATGGTTAAAATTTTTTCTTTAATTAATACTATTTTGTAATTTTTAAAAAAATAAAATGTTTAATAAAAGTAAAAAAAAATTAAACATTTTTTAATTTTTACTAGAATTCCCGAAATTATAATCGAATTACATCTATCCTTATTTTTTAAAGGGGGCTTAAAACAAACCCTTTCCGGTTCAAAGCCTTTGGGAGCCATATACTGCTAGTATTTAAAAACCAAACCGCGACATTGAAAACCCGTAAGCTGTGAGTATTTTCGCCCCCTTTGCTCCTAAAATGGAAAAATATCTCAAAACCTCAAGCTAAAATCACTTTTTTTGCGTACAGTAGCCAACCTGCCTCTTTCTTATTCCCAAACACAGGAAGTTTCCGGGAAAGAGGGGGAAATTTTTTCAATATACCTATGTTCCTTCTTTTAGTTGCTTGTAAGATAGAGGAAAAAAATTTTTTTTAAATTCCCCAAAAATAAAGTATTTAGAAAAACCAAAAACCCCTTTAAGACAGACAATACGGATTCCCCCCCCAAAAGATGGCCAGAGATTTTTTCCTTTTTCTCCATACAGCTGCAACAAGTTCCTGGGGTTTTTGATGAATCAGAGATAGTTGCTCTTGAGATATCCCAAGCTTTTGATCAGGTCTGGGATAAAAAAATTTTTTTCCCACGGTTTTAAACCCCAAACTTTGTTCTTGGGATCCAGTTTTTATCCAATCCATGTATATTACTTTTTTTTGTAGGTTAGGTAGGTTTGGCCCCTTCTTTTTAAAAAAGGAATCGCTTTTCCAAGGAAATCATCTCCGAACCTTCATTTTTAATTTTATTTTTAAAAAAGCTGTTCCCCCCCCATTATTATTTTAAAGCTTCAGAAAATCTTTTCTTCTTTTTTCCACCAAGGGGTTGGGGGAAAAAGACACTCTTTGGGTTTTTCCGTTAATTGGGGCCGTATAATTCCTTCTTTCACTTTCCCAAACAGAGCAAACGTAGTGTCACTCTTATACACCCTTTAAAAGGGCCAATTTAGAGGCCTTAAACATTTCCTTTTTTTATTTTTCATTCCTAGAGTTCCAAACTTGAAACCTATTTTCAAAAGTTTTTTTCCAAACTCCAAATATTTAAGACCTGTGTTAATAAACTTTAAATTTCCCATTTCTTTAAACCCCCCAAGGACGTTAGTTCTTAGGCTTAAAACCTTTTTGGACTTTCTCAAAAAAAAGGGATAAGGCAGAAGTACAATTTTCTTGCGGGAAAATTTTTTTAATTTAAATTTTAAATTTTCCTATTAATAAGGGCAAATCGGGGCGAGTACCCCAAAAAAAAAATTTTTCCCCCAAATTTTTTTTAAAAGATCTTTTTTAAAATTGCCTTACTGATGATATAAATGCAGGGTTGCCAGGGCGCCACCGGGCCATATTGTTTAAACCAAAATTGTTTAAAAATTCAAAAAGTGTTTTTTTTAAAAACCCGGGATTTTTTTATTTTCCCCTTTATTAAAATACAAAAAAAAAAGGCCCCATGTTTTTTTAAAGGATAAATTTAATATTTTTGGAGATGTAAATTTTTTTAAAAATTCGAAAAACTAAATTTGGTTATTTTTGACCCATGAAAAAAATTTTAAAAAAAAATTAAAATATAAAAATTTTTTTTTTATTCTTTATAAAAAAATTTAAAAATATGCTTTTAGATTTTTTTTTTTTTTTTTGTCAAATTGTTTCAGATAAAAAAACTTAAAAAAAAATTGTAGAAAATTTTAAATTTAGTAAGAAATTGTTTTTTTTTAAAAAATTTTGATAAGGTTAAGGGTTTTTTTAAAATAAATAAGAAATAATGTTTTTAAGACAAAGGGCCGATTTCGTATGAGTCAGGAGACGGCGATACAAAAAAGGGAAGGGAGGGAAAAATTTGAACGTTTTTAAACAATAAAAAAAAGGATATAAACAAAAAAAAAATTTCCCCCCTTTTAAATAAGGGAAAAATTAACTATTTTAAAAATAAAAAAATTTTTTTTTTTATTTTTTTTTTTTTTAAAATTTTGTTTAAAAAAATAAAAAAAATTTTTAAAATTTTTTTAACCCTCAAAATTAATATCTCCAAAAAAATTAAGTGAAAAAAATCATGAACCTTTTTTTTTGTATTTTAAAAAAGATTAAAAAAAAACACGGTTGGGAAAAAAAACCTTGAAAATTTTTTAAAAAATTTGGGTTTTTAAAAAATTTTTCATTTAGGGGGGGCCCTTGGCAACATTTATTTATATCACGTGGGGGGAAAGGGGTTTTTTTTTTAGGTATTTCTTTAGTTTCTACTTAAAATAATTAGCAAATTTAATTATCCCTTTGCCCACTCCTTACCCACTCCACTTTGTTTGCTTTACTTCTAGAATATCCAGACTGTAGAATTCATGCTTGCAAAGTTTTGAAGTCTAATTCAATGAAAATGCATTAAAAAATAAAATAAAATATATTTTTTATTTCTTAAACAACAACTACTAATATGCTAAACTAAAATTTTTTTTTTTTTTTTTAATTGTTTATATCTGTTTTTTTATTGTTTATTAAGTTGCCCACATAAGCTACAATAACTTTTGTAAAATTGATTTAAGAAAAAATTATAAAAGCAAATTGTAGATAATTTAATTATTAATAACATTTCTTTCTTTAACCCCAGTATTAACAGTTTTAAGATAACTGAGAAACAAACATCCAGGACAGAGGAGGCCAATGCTAAAAATGAGTCAGGAGACGGCGATACTTAAAGGTAAAGGCCCCCACAGACCACGGTTATTTTCTATCCATTCGTATCGCTGCGATACAGAACGGCGGCGTCGTGTAAAATATGCCAAAATCATTGATGTCTGTGGTGCAAACCGTCGTGCCGTATCGTCGAAAAATTTCTGCCGGCGCTTGATTTTTGAACGACGTCTGACTTGTGGCATTCCTACTGATAGATTGCAGATATTTTATTTGGGAAAATGAACGGATTTTACAAGTGAAGGCAAAGGAAACAGCGGCACATGTTCATAATTGTTATTTTACCTAAAACGCTTTCATGACGTTACTGTAGAAACTACGCACAAAAAAACGGTCCAACGACATCTGTAATGCGTGTGGGCAAAACAGTTCGACGATTCAACACGCCACCTGTAACGCCATGATGAGCGAATGGATGAAACAACCTAGTCTTGTATTTAAGGATGCAATAGCATTTGTGAGCGCGCTTAATAAACAATCAAAAAACAGATAAAAACAATAAAAATATTTCAAGTTTCAATTTAGGATATTAATAATTATTGAATAAAAATAAAAATATATTTTTATATTTTATTATTTCTTTTAAATGTATTTTTCATGGTTAAAAATACCTAAATTTGAGATTTTGAACTTTTAAAAATTCATATCTCCAAAAATATTAACTTTTCGTAAAAGTCATCAGGACCTTTTTTATTTGTATTTTTATAGAGAATCAAAAAAGTCCATTTGGGAAATAGCACTCTTTGCACTGTTTAAAAATTCCCTGGTTTAAATAATATGGCACCAGGTGTCTCCCTGGCAACATGCATTTATATCATCAGTAGGGCAGTTTAAAGAGGATGTTAGAAAAATTAGTCAGTTAGCTTTTGAATGGTAAATGATCTATCTTAGACTATAGTTTCTAAATCTAGATATTACCAATGATCGATTATACTTTTGATATTACTACATTATTTGTTCTTTCCTTTTATATAACATGTACAAAACACTGTTATAAAATAAGGACATTAATTACTTTATTAAGATGGTAAAATGTCAATCATGGTTGTTAAATCAAGGTTTTAAAAGGTATTGAAGTCGTTTACCTTATCATACTTGTTCTGTATATTTACGTCCCTTCCATTAAGACAAGATTATATCATTTTTAGCGTAAACGTAACCAATGTAAATTTACTCCGCATAATCCCACTTTTTAACTTTTTATTTATTTTAATGCCTGGTTTGGCAACATGGACGTCATCAAAACCCCAAATTATTGTGGGTATATTAAGTAAGGTATAATTTTGTGGCATTGTACTTCTGGGTTAAACTCATGAAGACTGTATAAACAGAACGAAGACAAAAATGAAGGTAAAATCTTGCTGTATATGTAGAGCAATACACAGTTATAACTTTTGGGTAAATTAAATATTGAACAGTGCGGTGTATAATGACATCATTATTGTCTTTTAATTTTAGGATATGTATGTATTTCTGTTAATTGTATCTATAGTGGTAAAATGTAGCTGGCCATCTCAAAGTAAGTATTAAACTTCTATTCCTCCATAATAAAAATAAATTTTAAAAATAATACATTAAAAAGTTAAAGTAGGTATTTTACTTTATTTTTTTTTTAATTTTTAATCACAATTGCTGTACATGTTTCCAATAATTTCATTTTGTGAAACAATAACACCAATTTTTTTTTATTCTATAAATGTATACCTTTTATAGAGAGATATTCAAAAATATATGTTAAACATCTGAGACCATAAATAGTACTTCCAAGACTAAAGTATATCATTGCTTCTCCCTGAAACTGGGACTGTGTTAATAGATTTAGTTTTTAAGGGGCTAAAGGCTATGCCCAGTCCCTTAAAACATAGATGAAAAATATGCCTTGTATTGCCTTTCATAGTATACCACGGGTGACACATAGATGTAACAGCACATAACTTTTTTAAATTATTAGAACTCATATTTGAAACGTTTAAATTACTTAATTTTTTCACTTCCGGTAACTTTAAATTTTGAAATTTATAGCAGACCTTTGTATTTTTTTAGCCTACCTGATCCATCTTGTGTTTGATTCATGGTTACATTTTAGCCATTTGATTCGAATGGCTGCCAGGCTCGATTTTTTCTTCACAAAATTTAGTAGTATGATAGATAACTACCATCTGCATGTAAAGGTGTTCAGATGTGAAGAATAAGGCGTGGGAACATTTGATTTTGTTACTTTTATCTAGTTATTAGAAGTTAGGATTGTGTTGGGTAATTTTTAGTTTTAAAATGTATTTTTTAATGCTTAATATCTCAAAATCCAAAAAGAAAACTCAATTTTTATTTAATTTAACTTAAGATCAAACATTTACTATTTCATATAATTTATCCAAATTGGTAAGTGGATAGACCTTTTTATCAAAATCACAAAATTATACATATCTACATTAATTCGCAAATCCTTATAATAAGATAAGTACAGGTAATAATGTACAAAAAGGCAGTGTAATACCAAATTCATAGGGATAACAAAATACAACATATCAAGAGGATCCAACAAAACAGCATTAATTTTTGGTATAACACAAAAAAAAAAAATTAATTATAATTAACCTATAACACAAAAGGTGAATTAAACAATTATCATAGAGAAATGTAGATATGTGTAATTTTGCATTTTTAATAAAAGACTCTCACTAGTTCTGATAAATTATATAAATAATGATTCGATGTAAAGGCATTAAATAAAAATTGGAAGCCTCATTTGATTTTGAGATATTAGAGTCGTTAAAAATAGATGTCTAAAATTTAAAAAAATTAACTCCTATTCCAACTTCTAAGAATTAGGTGAAAACACAAAATCAACATATTGTTACACCTTATTCTTCACATCTCAGCTCCTTTTACATAAGTATGGTCTCAAATGTCACAATACAAATACACGCCTACTAAACTTTGGGGAAAAAAAAGATTTTGGTAGCCATTTTAAAATCAAATGATAAGTGACATGGTTAAAAAGAGAATTTTGAGGTGGATTGTGTAGGCTAAAAATATATACAGGGTGCTATTTATATTTTAAAGGAGGATTTACTGGGTAAACCGGAAGTTAAAAAATGACTCATTTGCTATTAAAAGCATGTCTATGACAAGTAATACCAATCAAAATTAATTTTATAAATAAAAGTTAGGGGGCTGTTATATGTCTGTTGTGTCACCTGATATATTCTTTGATTTTGTTGGTAAAAATATACATTTTAAGGTCTTTTATTTTCCTGTTTTGAATTAAAGTCTCATTTAAAAATAAAGAAACAATTGATGATGTTAATGTAACTTGTTTACTTATATCATAACTAAATATTTTTTTAAGAAGACTAATAAAATATTGACTGATACTTAGATGAATTGGCAGACATTAAGTAGTGCTTTTGAATTATTTTTAATTAGCAAAACTGTTTTTAAAGTAAAAAATAATGCATCTAGCATACCTTTAACCTTTAATTGTTTGTCGACTTTGAAGAGCCTCGAGCAAGAAACTCCATTCGTGGAATGGGTTGAACTCCCTTAGTCTCTCATACTGAATAAACCATCTTAACCCTTATTAATACAAAAATAATCTAGAGATTTTTGTATATTGGCATAATAGGTAATAGTACAGTAAGCTTAGCTAGGCTGGTAATAAAAGTTTAAAGAATACAGAGTTATCCAATGAGGACTTTAAACTAAATCTTATAAAGAAAAACTAAATGTTCATCTTATATATTTTTTCTTACAAATCCAAAAATGACAAGTAAAAAACAATTAAACATTAAATAAAACTGCTAGTATTTTTTTAAGGAATATATTTTTGAAGTGACACCGATTGCTTATAAATCTTTTGATCGAAGTGACATATTCTTTAAATCAAACGTCTATTTTCTGCACGTTTAAATGGAAAAATGTTCGTCTGTCGCCCTATTAGCACCCTGACAGACTAAGAGAACTAAAAATCAAGTTTTAAAAATTGTCATTGCCCATGAATTTTGTAAATAAATAAATGTAAAAAATGAATATTCCTTTAGAAGATCGGCTACGCATTAAAAATAACGTAATTGTCTCGAAAGTTGCCTCCACTCAAGTTTGACCAAATTTCGTATACGGGGTTTTGATACTACATCATCAAAAAGTTAAAATTAAACTAACCTCCATAAACACTATTTATACTTTTTAGATAACTTTTTAATGTATACACTAAATTGGTACAATATTTTATAAATTTCCTTTAAAAACTGGCTACTTGGTTTATTTTAACACGTTTTTTTCCATTTAGTTGGAAACCTTCCTTCTAAACGTCAAAACCATGCCAATACTTCAGGAATTTTATTAGCAAATATGGCGCGCGGCCTTTGACATTAAAACTCGCAATTTAATAAAAAAAGGTAAAATAAATTAAAAACAATTTTTATAAGGTATTTGCGTGAAGTAGTGTATGCCAATTTATGTATAACCAAGAATTATGTACAAAAGAAGGGGAAATATAGTAAGTGAGGTTCATTTGATTTTCAATTTTGATGATAAATAATATCTCAAAAATGGTAATTTTATTTTGGGTGAATTTTGCCTTGCCTTGGCTAGAATTTTTTAAATGTACTTTTACTATTAATTATTTTATATGGTTCAGGAACTATGACAGATACATGGTATCACCATTTCTCCCAATTAAGGAAAAACGTGGTGTGATTATACGTCAGCTGGTTGCTATTGCCGTATCTCGGTGCAAACCGTCAGCTGATACTATCGCATCTATATCGCCTATTTAAATGCATCAAATGACGGTTTCCTCGACTTACTGAGGACTGATTTTTTTATTAATTACAGCAGTGTATTAACAATTTTCTATTTCGAGGAAATGGACGCATTTTAACTTATGCTCGTTATTTCCAAAAAGCAAAGTCGCAGGTTAAATCTTATTTACATGTATTCTTTGTATTTTTCTTCTTAGACGAATTAGGGTTAGTTACTTATTGAAAAAGTACAGCATATGATTAATATAAAAAGACTAAACAGCAAAATTTATATTTATTTTAATCATTAAAAGTATATATATTTTCTTTTCATAACCGAACCAGAATGACTAATTTTTCGCGTGAGTTACTGCCCTCATCGCGCCAACGGAACTGCAGTTGACGTTTCATATAAAGCACAACTCTTTGATTTATTCCACTAATTATCGCTTAAGAGGAAATAATTGAGCAAATTTTTACCGCTTTGGGACTAATCTTTTTTCAACAAGTTGAACATATAATTATATTTCAGAATTAAAAGGCGAAATTTTTAAAAGAAAAATTCCTATTTAAAAACCTGTTTTGCCTTATGTGTCATAAACAGATTTAGATTTTTATTTTTGTACTTAGGAGAGGTGGGATGGCAATCTGGCTACTGAGGAGGTGGATGGCAATCTGGCCAAGGCATGGCAACTGGTCAAGCAGGTGTGATTAAGCAGTCTGGCCGAGGAGGGTGGATGGCAGTCTGGTCGAGGAGGTGGTGGTTGGCAATCTGGTGGTGGTACAAATCTGGATGGGGTAGACCAGGAGGAAGTAACGCATGGGGATCTGGTGGGCAAAGCCAAATTGGCTGGAACAGAATGAGAGGCGGTGGCATGGGAATTTAGTGGTGGATCAGGACAGAGGGTAGAGCATTGGGGATCTGGCAGAGGTAGAAAATAATAAAATTTTTGTTTTATCTTTTTTTTAATAGTTTTTAAACTGTTTGTAATATGTGTAGCTTTTTATTTGACACGAAGCATTTTATAGAAGAAAACCCCTGATTTATAATTCTACGAGGTATTAGGGATTTTGTTATTTGCGGTAACAATTTTTTGGTCATACTTTTATGGCTTTAATTTAAATTATAATTATTTATTAATATTTTTTTAACTGTAATTTCAAAATTTTGTTTCTAGAATTTTTTGTATCTTGGTAACTAGGTATTAATTTTGTAGGCGCAGGGTAATTTAACAATTAATAATTAACATTAAATAATTATTTAACTAAATAATATAACTTCGTCTCTTGTAAAACCAACAACCTGTTTTAAGGATTAAAAAAATTAAAATTTTTTCACAGTGTTCTCCTCTTTTAGGAAATGGAGGCGGATGGGCAAGAGGATACCAAAATACTTTCTTAACATTTAAAACTACATGAAAAAGGAACGATTAAAATTTTTACGTGTTGAATTCATTTTGATTAATAATTGTAATGGACTAAATTTTGCAAAATAGTTTTATACAAACTTGACAAAAAAGAAATGTATTTCTTCTTAAAACTGGCCAAAACGCAGAACAATGACGCATATTTGTTGACACATTATATAATATTTATATGTTGTGGCCTATAATAAATGTGGATATGCATTTGAATTCTTTTATAAATTGTTATATTATTTTATATAAAAATATAAATAAATTAGGGTATTTCACTAGACCAAACAGGTTTGGTGTACCAGTTTGTTTTTATTATGCCATTATTATCATAACCTATTGTAAATATCAAGAAAGTTAATTGTATGATTATTTTCGTTTTCATGAGTAAATTGAATTTTTGATGGAAAGAATTAAATTTGTTAAGTGTATAGTTAATTTTATTTTTGGAATACATAGGAGACAGTCATCAACATCATATTCTTATAAAAATATGGTTTATAATTTAGCGAATTTATAACATTATCTTCTAGGCATTCCATGACAAGGTTGGCTATGGTAGCCGATATTGGTGATCCCATTGCAACGCGTAAATTTGGGAATAAAAATGTTCTTGGAATTGAAAGAAATTTGATGAAAGGCATAATTTAGTTGCTTCGATAAACTCATTTTTGGAATAGTGGTAAATTCTTTAATTTGGGACCATTTTTCAGTAATCGTTTTTTATAGCTAGTTCAATAGGAATGTTGGTGTAAAGTGAAATCACATCAAATGACACTAAAATATGGTCTTTTGGTATTTTTATTTTTTAGAAATTCATGGAAATCCCAAGAATCTTTTAGATGATAGTCATTTTTTCCAATGATGCTGGTTAGGATATTTGATAGAAATTTTGATAAACTGTAAGTTGCAGAACCAATAGTACTAACAATAGGTCTTAGGGGTATATTTTCTTTGTGTAGTTTTGGTAGGCCATAGATGTAAGGAGGGTGACCATTGTGGCAAATTAGTTTGTTTTTGTATTTTTGTCAATAACCTTCATTTTAAGCATTTTATTTACAAGACTGTTTATTTTGATTTGTATTTTATTTGTTTGGTTATAAGGTTCTTTTTGTAAGTAGAAGAATCATTGAGTAGGTCAAACATTTTTTATTGTATTCTTCTTTGTCCATAATAACAGTTTTGTTACTTTTATCTGCATTAAGAACAAAAATAGAGGAGTGTTTTGAAAGGAATTGTTTTGTTTCTTTTAAGAAGAAATTTAATTGATTTTTGGCTATTTTTTGGTTATTTTTATTTTGTTTTTATAATTGCTTAAGATATTTGTTATTTTATTTCGGATTGTTTCTTGATCATTTTCATTTAATGATTGTATGCCATTTTCAATATTTGTAATTACGTTTCCTATAAGGTTTGGTTTGATTATTGATTTGAAAGAGAATTTTGATCCAAGTGAGAGAATGTAACTGATGTGTTCAGGAATAGATGATTTTGTTAAATTTATTATCCATTTTTTGTTTACACTGTAATCATTATTTACTATTTTATTTTGTCTTTTCATTAAATTATTAATTTTGTTTATGTGCTTGTTTTTGATTTTGTTAAAGAAATATTCATATTTAGATCTTTGTTTTTCAAAGAAAGTTGTTAAAAAAGTTTGAGTAAAATTATTTTTAATTTCAATTTCGATTTTGCTTTTGTTTTCTTTTTGAAAATTTAGTTTAGAAAAGCAGTCATTTATGCAAATATTAAGTAACTGAAAGTAAAAGATATTTAAAACTTTGTCGTATTTGGTCTTAGATTCAGTTTTATGAAAATTAAACTCTTTATGCTTATTTTTAATGAAATTTGGAATTAAATGCAAATTTTTACACCTAATAAGAAAATTTCTCCTATTTGTTTCATTTGCGATATGTCTTTGTGTCGTCTCGTACTTTCTTAGAAGTTGTTTGTTGCTTCTTTGAACTGAAGCTGTGGCGTTTTCCCCCATGCCTTCTTAAATTTAGTTTTTGTTTTCCTGACCGTGTTATTAAATTAATAATTTTTAATTCTCCTGGGTTTTTCGGTCATATTTTTTAAAAATTAATTTGAAATAAAATTAAAACATTTCTTTGACGTTTCGGTTTATTTCCAATTAAACCATCATCAGAATCTAGAACAATAAGATGTTCTTAATGTCTTTATATATATACAATTGGAAACAAAAACAAATAACAAAAATTAATTAAAGGAAACAAATATAAAGTTACATACCTTTTGCCTTTCATAAACTTACACTATCTAAATAAGATTTAAAAAATTCAAAATAAAGATAAAAACCAACACTTAAAACTAAAACGATGAAACTATTACGCTTTACATCTTGAATGTTAGTGATGAAAAATAGAGTATATTTTATAAATGTTGGGTCTACCCCTAACTGTACATAATCTTGGGCTTTCCAGCCCTAATAGGTGGTAAAAATTTGCATTTATTATCCTGTAATTAGGTCGTTATAGACGACAAATTTCTTTCAATTCCAAGAACATTTTTATTCCCAAATTTACGGCGTTGCAATGGGATCACCAATATCGGCTACCATAGCCAACCTTGTCATGGAATGCCTAGAAGATAATGTTATAAATTCGCTAAATTATAAACCATATTTTTATAAGAGATATGTTGATGACTGTCTTCTATGTATCCCAAAAATAAAATTAACTATACACTTAACAAATTTAATTCTTTCCATCCAAAAATTCAATTTACTCATGAAAACGAAAATAATCATACAATTAACTTCCTTGATGTTACAATAGGTTATGATAATAATGGCATAATAAAAACAAACTGGTACACCAAACCTGTTTGGTCTGGTAGATACCTAAATTTCACCTCAAATACCCCAATTTTATACAAAAAAGTGTTGTAAAGTCATTAGTTGACAGAGCTCTAAAACTCTCTGATACAAAGCACAGACCAAAAATTTTAAAAAAAAGTAAGAGAAATCCTACAAAAAAACAAATATCCAAAAAATTCACAGAACCAATTATAAAAGCACGTATAAATCATTTATATAACCCTAATAGAAATCAAAATAATAACACTAATAAAGACAAGGAATATATTTCATTACCCTACAACCCTGAAATAAATCATAAAAAAAAAAAAGTATTGAATCCTTTTAACATTCATGTATCTGAAAAACCGCTAAATAATTCTAAATCACTCTTCACAAAACTAAAACCAGAAATCCCAAAATTAGATCAAACGAACCTCATTTATAAAATAGATTGCCTTGATTGTCCAAAAACCTATATTGGACAAACAAAGCAATATTTAAAAAAAATAGAATAAATGAACACAAAACAAGCATAAAAACATTAAAGATAATTCAACAGCTCTCGCTAATCATGCAATAGAAGAACTACATAATTTTAATTTCAAAAATGTCCAAATTCTAGATTACAGAAACGAACTATAAAAAAGAAACCTAAAAGAAATGATTCATATAAAAAAAACAAAAAAATACTGTAAATTTTAGGACTGACACTGGTAATCTAAGTATCGTCTATAACGACCTAATTACAGGATAATAAATGCAAATTTTTACCACCTATTAGGGCTGGAAAGCCCAAGATTATGTACAGTTGGGGAGACCCAACATTTATAAAATATACTCTATTTTTCATCACTAACATTCAAGATGTAAAGCGTAATAGTTTCATCGTTTTAGTTTTTAAGTTTTGGGTTTTTTATCTTTATTTTGAATTTTTTAAATCTTATTTAGATAGTGTAAGTTTATGAAAGGCAAAAGGTATGTAACTTTATATTTGTTTCCTTTAATTAATTTTTGTTATTTGTTTTTGTTTCCAATTGTATATATAAAGACATTAAGAACATCTTATTGTTCTAGATTCTGATGATGGTTTAATTGGAAATAAACCGAAACGTCAAAGAAATATTTTAATTTTATTTCAAATTAATTTTTAAAAAATATGACCGAAAAACCCAGGAGAATTAAAAATTATATATATATATATATATATATATATATATATATATATATATATATATATATATATATATATATATATATATATATATATATATATATATATATATATATATATATATATATATACATATACATATATATATATATATATATATATATATATATATATATATATATATATATATATATATATATATATATATATATATATATATATATATATATATATATATATATATATATATATATATATATATATATATATATATACATATAATATATATATATATATATATATATATATATATATATATATATATATATATATATATATATATATATATATATATATATATATATATATATATATATATATATATATATATACAGTCCTGCAGCTCACCTCCCGTCTTATGTAGCTCTTTATTATTCACTGTAAATTTTTCATATCTTGCAGACGTTACCTTTAACCTACGGTGCATTTCAGAAAAATAATTTTGGTTATACAGGGTGTCGCAAAAAGTGTGACGTCACGATGGTGCATTTTTTTAAATGGAACACTGTGTATTTATATATATATATATATATATATATATATATATATATATATATATATATATATATATATATATATATATATATATATATATACATATACATATATATATATATATATATATATATATATATATATATATATATATATATATATATATATATATATATATATATATATATATATATATATATATATATATATATATATATATATATACATATATATATATATATATATATATACATATATATATATATATACTTGTCTGACCGACGTTACCAGACCTTATATATACAATAGACAACCCTAGACCACCAAGAAGGAAGTTCGATAGAGAAGTGTAAATTTTAAAAATTAAATCTTATTATTTACAACTTCTCATGCAACACTAGAGGGGTAAGCTATCTGCTTAAATTACGATTTTCATATATTCAATACACCTTATGAATCCAAATACGTACAACATATTTTTTAAGCCATCGAAGATACAAAGATTACATACTCCGCCGACGTTACTCGACCACGCAGGGTTGCCAAACCTTTATAAAGTAGATTCTGGCGGGAAAACGTCTAATATGTTATATATGTTACGCTCAATAGTTGAACTCGGGCATTACCAAAAATACGCAAAACTAATTTTGAGCAACGAATATTTCCTAAACCCGAAATTTCATTTTTATGCGGATATTGAGCATTACGAAATAAGCAGGACTGGTTTGGCGCATTTTGAACTGTACAATACTAGTTCTGTACATTTCCGAATGATCAGCATTAGTTTTGCTTTTTAATTTAATTAGCGCGCAGGGTCCGAATAAAATAAAGTTGACAATGTTTTTTAGATAATATATTTTATTTAAATACTGACAAATACAACAACAAATGGCACTTTATTCTTAGGCAAATATCCAGTTAAGTTTAAAAATTATTTATTTGAACAAGAGCTTAAATGATGGCACTAAGAATTGCAGGTGACATTCTTTTTTAGACATACACTTTTTATTGCACATACATGAAATAAAACCTTGTGTAGATCCAGAAATATCGGATGATGTAGTTCTTAGTGATATTTCTTTTTTATTTTTGTCGCCAACATTGTTTTCGTCTAGAAAAACATTATTATTAGTCAACAGAAATTCGTTTCTACAAAACTGTTTTTGTAAAATTTCAGTCGTTATTGCTAATTTGTAAAATCCATCATCAATCGATTGAACGACTGCCATTACATTTCGTGGTGCCAATCTGCCACAATCCACGTCTGGTATTCGTACAAAGACATTGTCGCCAACCAGCGCTGGTTTAAATTTTTTATTTCATTGTGCGAGCATGAAATTGGCTTGTACTTGAAAACCTTTTTTAACGTTTTCACGATTCATTATTATATCGTAGAAACATTGGCAAAGAAAACATTGAAATTCTGATTTAAATTTGCTTACTTTTAAAATAGGTAGCATGAATTTTTCCATTGCACTTTGAGCAGCTTTTCACAATGGCGATAGGTTTTTGACACACATTTTCTATTTCTCCATCTTGAATGAAACCATGCACTTCACTACCGTCCATATTTTCCTCAGTGACAATAGAAACTTGCACTTCATCTCTTTCACTTGGCATATTTTCCATTACTTCATCCTGAACGAATCCATGCACTTCACTATCGTCCATATTTCACCTGTTTCACTTTGCATATTTTCTATTTCTCCATCTTGAATGAAACCATGCACATCACTATCTTCCACAGTAAGTGTAGTAAAGTAATGAATTTTCATCAGAAGATTGTTTTTGGGTACCTGAAGCCTCCAATAACCGAACTAATGGAGAGTCGAATTCAGCTTGCATTTTTATATAGGTACATGGGTGAATATCGTAATTATAATAATTGTAACATACACAATTTTACGAGCACGAACAAAATTAATTCAAAACAAAAAAACAACTAGTTTTGCACATTTCAAATTGCGCAAAATTAGTTTTGCACATTTTAAATTGCGCAAAACTAGTTTTGCTTATTTTGTAATTTTGAAAATTAATCGTTCAAAATTAATGGTGAAATTAGCAAGATCATTAAAAAACTAAAATAAAGGTAAATAACACAGTTTTTTTTTAATAAAACAGTAATATATTTATTTTTTATCAAACTCTGTGCGTGCATAAATTACTAACATAATTTATAAATATTTGAGAAGAAAATTGTAAGAATCTAAATAAATATAATAATAATAATATTAACAGCGTTATTAGCAAAAATGTACAGGGTAGCCCGTTTATTTTGGGATGCTACCTTTTCTTTATCTACAAGGTGTGCCAAAATAAAATATTGTCAAATATTTTTGGTTAAAACCAAAATTCCATTTCATTATATTTTTAAATGTAAAGAGCACTTAGGTTTGTCAACAATTTTATTTTTTAAATTGAACACCCTATAGATTAATGTTTAGATTTAACGTTAAATTGTATTTAATTTTATGTAAACATGTTAGATTTTTTCAACTATTTTCGAGGTATAAATAGTTAAAAATCCTCTATTTCTTCAGATGTTATAGAGCTGAGTATTTAACATAAAATATTAATTATATCGTGTCATCGGGTGTCCCAAAAGTATGGAAACACCTAAATATCTTGGAAAATAAGAAAGCTAGAGAACAAAAAGTTCTGTTAAGAGTTTTGGGAAATCAAACGGTAAATCTAATGGTGACTTTAATTTTGACCTTGACCTTGATCTTGAAGGTCAAAGTGATTTTTAATAAGGAACCACTATTTTTGATATCGGATTCCGAAAGAGTGAAAAATTGTACGTTCTAGACGATAGTTTATATTTGAATGAAATGAATTTTAAATGAAAAAGGTGTCAATAGGGGTTTGAATAGGTAAGCTAGGAGAGCACGGGCTCACTTCAAGGTCACCGAGTCGTTAGTGAATGCGGATGACCAGTTCAATAGGTGTTCGGTACTGGATCGATAGGTGTTGGATACCGGTTCGATAGGCGTTCAATACCGTAACGAACCACTAACATACCGGTTTCGAACACCTATCGAATCGATGTCGAACCGGTTTCAAACACCTTTCGAACCGGTATTGAACATCTATCGAACCGGTATCGAACACCTATCGATCCGGTATCGAACACCTATTGAACTGGTCATGCGCATTCACTAACGACTCGGTGAAGTGAGCCCGTGCTCTCCTAGTATACCTACTGGTTTGCATTTAAAAAAATCACTTTTACTTTGTAAATCAAGCTAAAGGGTAAAGTCAAGGTCACTATCAGATGAACCGTTGACGTGAGTTACTGTTGAGTTAAAATATAAATGTTAAAACCTTCTTCCTCTGTTAAAAACAGTGGGCTCTACAACCTCTGAAAGTTAAGAAATAGCCGAATTTCAAATAATTATACCTCTAAAACAGTTATATCAAGTCTAATCTATGTTACATGAAAATTTATAAAGTTTAGCATATAACCTAATTAAATGGTATACATTTGTAGTGTCCCATTAAAAAAAATGAAGTTAATGTCTGTATAAGGAACACTGACTATAGTCTGTGTAACGAATAACTTTAAATCTGACAGCTGTCCCGCGTTTTTTAGTGTTAAATTTTATAGTGTTGGACACTTACGGTTATGTTCAAATCTTAAGTAGTTAAGAAAAAATAAACACCTTAATATTAAATTATAGGCAACACTAATATTGTTAAACAACTTTAAAATAAACGGAATGTATAGTCGTACTTAAAAAGTTTTAAAAAATCGCTGAAACCACGTAAAAAAGTACTTTAAATATCTTTTTATTTTATTCTCATAAAATTGCAGTAAATTAATTAATACGTACCTGAAAATTCTGATATTTGATCTTAAAACCAATTTACAGGGTGTTTCAATTTTAACCTACTACAATTGTTTCTAAGTTTATTGTCTGACTTTGTGGCTTATACTGGCCATTATTAATAACCGCTTTCTTTTTCTCGTTGGCGCCAAAATGACAAAATACCATATTTTTTTTTTTTTTGTTCATTTTATTTGATAATGTAGTAAGGCTGCATGTAAAAAATGTTATTCGGAATATAATTAATTTGCCCTATTTGCGAATTACAAATAATATTTTGTTAAAGGGGCAAACAAGTTTTGATAACGGATTATATAAAACAAAGTCTTAGAAAGCGAGTTTAAAATTGTAATATTACATAGCAAAAATTTAAAAAACATCGTTATTTAGACATTTTGGCGCCAAAAAAAAAATTGGCTGATAATGGCCCGTGTAAGCCAAAAAGTCAGACAATAAACTTCCATCGGTATAAAAAATTAAATCAATAAAAAAACACTTCGTATATCTTCTACAATTGTCGGAAAATATTTTTTATGCTGAGAGATGGCATAGCGCAGCCTTGCCCTATATTAAACCAAGTCAGTATTTTACCTAGTTACCGAAAACTGAGTAGTAAGTAAGTTAAAATTGAACACCCTGTATATTTTTTTCCAAAAAATTATGGGTAATTTGTAATTCACAGTACTATCTCGTAATAAGGTATTTTTCTACATCATAATTTTAAAATAAACCACATTTACTCATAATGAACTTAATTATAACCCGCTGTTATGTTAAAATTCCAACCGGTCAAAATGGCCCTTAAACAAGGTATACGACAAAAAGAAAAAACCTTTTCGAGATAGCAATTTAATGTTTAGTTAGGCCAAACAATAATCAAAACAAAGCATTACCGCCTATTTTACAAACCAATTAAAAACACTTTCATCAATTCTCAAAAATTTAACCACTCCATTTTTGTTTACTCCTGTATAAGACCAAAAGATAAAGAGATAAAGAGATAAAGATAATTTTTATATCCTCAATTTAAAAGTACAAACAGCACAAAAAGTCCTTAAAATAAATACTACAAATTAACAAAAAAAAAAAAAATATTAAAAAAAAACAGTCAAAACGTTTTGTACTAAAAATAACTTACATAAAGAGTAAAAGAAAAACAACAGTAATGTAGTAGATTTTACCTTGAAAAAAATCCTCAAAGCAGTAACAAGTTCTATCTAGTAGAAACTTTTTAATTTACTTTTAAAAACATTGATATTCTTGGAGTTTTTTATGTCATCATTAAGGGAATTATAACATTTACAACAATTAAAATAAAAATGTTTTTGGTATGTTGCTGTCCGATGCCTGTCCGGAACCAATAAAGCTCCATTTCTAGTGTTGTGATCGTGTTGCATACCATTAGTTACAAATAAACTTCTATTTCTGTAAACATAAATGCACAGTTCCAAAATATAGGTTGAATAAAAAGTCAAAATTTTTAATGTCTTAAAAGCGTCACGACATGTTTCTCGATGTGTTAAACCACTGATTATCCGAACTGCGTACTTTTGAAGCAAAAAAACCCTATTAACCTGAGCACCCCCACCATAACAAATAATCCCATATTGTAAATGGCTATGAAAGTATGCATAATAAAGAGTAAGAAGGGTGTCTCTACTGCAATGTTGGGACATGAAATTTAAAGCATAACAAGCACTACGTAATTTTGCACAGAGAAAATCTATATGCGAGTTCCACTGCAACTTAAAATCCAGATTCAAACCTAACATTTTAGTGGTTTCACTACAATTAATAGGACTTGCCGTATTTTCAAAAAGTGTAAATTTATCTAAATTGGGCCGCCTTGATAGAGTATACAAAAGAGCTGTGGTTTTGCTTGTATTTAAATTAAGATAATTTTTTCTGACCACAAAATAATTTTACGATATACGTTTTCACTACTAATTTTTAACTTACTAAGGGTGTTTTCTTTAATTAAAATATTAGTATCGTCAGCGTAGCAAACTGTATATATATTTGAATTGGTACTAAGATAATTAATAATGTCATTTGAATAAATCAAATAGAGTAGAGGACCCAATATAGATCCCTGTGGTACTCCTCGGGTAATACGACTCCTTTCACTCTTTGCCCGATTTAGCCGTACAAACTGAAAGCGATTTTCCAGATAACTCTTCAAAAAATTGTATGGAACCCCCCTAACCCCATACCGATACAACTTTTCCAACAATAAATCGTGGTGTACACAATCAAAAGCGCGCGAGAAATCCACAAAAGTCCCAAAACACAAAAACCAGTATCCAATGCCTCAACAGTCCACTTTTGAAATGCACATGATGCTGTTTCAGTACCTTTATCCCTAGTAAAACCATGCTTCATAATTGATAGTAACTTGTTATTTGTCAAGAAACTTGTTAACTGTGTTTTTATTGGTAATTCAAATATCTTAGAGATAGGCGAAAGTAGACTTATACCCCTGTAATTAGTATATAAATTAGAATCCCCCTTTTTATATATTGGTATGACAGTAGCTAATTTTAGTCCATCTGGAAAAATTCCGTTTTCCATTGATAAGTTAACGAGAAAAACAAGAATAGGAGACAACTGATTTTTACATTTTTTTTAACAAATTGTTTGATATATTATCCACACCGCAGGCATTGGAATTCTTTAAATTGTCTATGAAAATATGCAAGTCCTGCTCACCAATAGGCAACATAAAAAAGGTCTTACCAAAAGAAGGTACATTACGCGACAAAAAATCATAGTCAATCTGATTATGGACAGGGTTACCATCCACACCAGCAAAGTTAATGTTAAAATTATTTGCAACTACTGCATCGGACAGCCTCACACCATTGTCCAAAATTTCTACTTCCTTTCTTGTTACATCTTTTTTTGCAATTTATTTATGACCGACCAAACAGCCCTTGATTTATTTTGTGCATTATTTATTAGATCATCGTGATATTTAATTCTAGATAATTTTAGCTTTTCCCGATACTGACGGTTTAAATATATAGATAAATCTTTATAACGCCGATCATGTTTAGATAGTTCGGTATAAAGAGTTACTCTTTCTTTTAAGTGTAATAATTCTGGACTTAATTTATGCGTTTTACTGCCTTTCTTGTTAAGAAGACGTCGTTGTAGAGGAAAGCATGATTCAAAATAAAATAAGAGCAAATTGGAAAATATATCAAAGGCCTTGTTAGGACATGACTGGAGTAAAACATCACTCCAATCTTCAGACTGTAAACTTTGAACAAAACGAGTTGTATTATTATTACAAAAATTTCGTCTATATTCATAAATATTCGGTCTTTTGAAACATTGATCATTTACAGATATTCCTAGAAACTGAGAGTAATGATTAGATACTGTAAGGTTTACAACATTTGCTTTATATTTCAACTCTTCACTGATTAAAAAATTATCTATGCAACTGCTTGAGCTTATAGCTACCCGTGTGGGTTCCTTTATAGTAACAATAATTTTAAAGCAGTGCAGAAGATCAGTTAAAATTGTCAAATTAGCACTGGCCTCGCAAAAATTTAGGTTAAAATCACCTCCTATAATAACATTATATTTAAAATTAGAAACATACAACAGTAAATCCTGAAAAAGGCTTAAAAAACTCCAAAACCACCTGAAGGTGGACGATAAACAACGACTATAATACTTTTCAGTTTATCAATTTTTACACTAGCGCACTCCAAAACTCCTTCCAAAGAAAACTTAGACACATTAAGCTCGGTACATCTAAAACCAAATTTATCGTTCGTAAAAATTGCAACACCCCCATGACCCAGATTCGAGCGGCAGTACGAAGTACACAGGCTAAAGTTTTCAAATTTAAGCTCTCTTAATTGCGACTGCTTTTGCCAATGTTCCGTTATTAAGAGTATGTGACATAAATGACCTTTTAACGCGGTGTCCATAACTAAAACCTTATTACCTAGGCACTGAACATTTTGGTGACATATTATGATAGAGTTATCCCTGTGATCCGGCAAGAAAAAACTGCTTCGTCTGATTTACACTTACAGGTTGGACTTTATTATTATCGTCGATTGTTGTAAGATCAATTTCCAAGTCACTATTTATTTTTCGCGTTCTTGCACCTGTGGCGTGGCAGATATTGTAAGAGTTTCAGTAGTTAATTCTTTATTGTTTTGTAAAGTCACATCAATTCCACTATATTTATACCCCGAAAAATCTTTAACTGGTCTCACCTCTATTAAATTGTTACTATTAATGTACTTATTTATTACATAATTATCACACAGCGCAGAAAGCAAAACTTTTTAATGTAGGGCTTTAGAGTAACAGTAAAATTTTCAAAATTTATATCCCGAAGATGCTTATTAGTTTCAAAATAATTCACGTGCCGAAAATTATAAGCAGCTTTTGCCAATTCACAGTTAAAATTAAACATTAATTTATTTAAAACAACCCGGTTTTTGCAGTAGGTAGCTCCCACTAAAGTTACATTTGTGATTGTAAGCGATTCTAAAGTCTTATGTAACATGTGGACATCTATTTTCCTGTCTTTTAAAACATTAATAACTCCCGCAAAAATAATTAAATGATCAGTGGGTCCAAAATCCGAACCGAGAAGGTGAGCATCTTTAATAATATCGTTAAAAAGACCGTTTGGTTTAAAGAAAGAACTGACCGAAAAGTTCTGAGACTCTTTAGATAAAATACTGTTTAGCATGGACACACATAGTTCAACATTATTATCACCAATCACCAGGATTCTGGGTTTAGTGCTAACATTTTCATTTGTCTCGCATTTATTTACTTTAACTATTTTACTTGGTTGAAAATTCAAAAAATCTTTAACCGCTATTGATTTTTTTGGTGATTCGGGTATCGGTGTGTTTTTTTGCATTTTCTTTTTTGCTTTAGTTAAGGTAACTTGAAGAAATTTTAATTGTTCTTCCAGACACCGAATTTTATTTAATAGGCCAAAAACGGTTTTGCCGATTTTCGGCGGTTTTTTATTCCTTGAGACACAAATGGGATTCTCCATTTTTTGTTGTTGTTTATTTGCTTGGTCAGAATGCAGAAAACTAGAGTTCAGTGAACCTTTTAAACGATTTATCAGCTCGCATTTTTTACCTCTTTGTGGAAGTCCTCGTTTTTTTAGTTCTGCTTTAAGGTCAACCAATTTTAAATGCGATAAACGAACAACACTCATTGTTTAGGTTAAAATTTAGAATGACACTTAAAAATACAAAGTTAAAATTTATTTTTTACACTATCAAAACTGTTGTCTTCTAAAAATGTATTATACCCGAAAACACAAATTTTAACATAATATTAACAGTAATAAACACACTTTTTTACGGAGCGATATCGAAACACACCTATACGGTCGAGTCACAAATATACTTATTAGTAAAACTTACCTTAACTTTAAAACACCAAATGTTAGCATTATTAAATAACAAAATCTGATGAAATCTATCAGGGTAATAAAAACTACATCACTTTAAAAAAAAAAACCAAAAAATTTTTCCACCTTTCAAGAATTTTTTGAAATTTTTATTTGCCTTTTTAAAAACCCCCTGTATAATAAGGAAATTAATAATTTAAATTCGATTTTTAATCAGAAGCAAAAAAAGGAAAAAATTTCCAATAAAACAAAAAAAACCCAATTAAAAAAAAAATTTTTTTAAAAAAGTTGGTTGGTTGAAATTCATAAAAAAAATCATTTTCCTGAATCCAGTGATGACCAGTTTTGGATACAGGATAAAATAATTATAGAAAGTTTTACCATTTAGTTTTATTACCAAACAAATGGATATTAACCAGCTTGTTTTATTTTTCGAAATGTTTAGCTTATTTTTTGTAACTTTTTTGTTTTATTGATTTTATGTAAAACCAAGTTGGAAAATAAGTTATTTTTTAGGAAAATAAGGGGGAAATTTAGAACTCGATGTTTTGATTTTAAATTCCCATTAAAATTTTGAATTAAATGCTATTTTTTATTATTTTAATTTCTTTATACATATCAGTCAGAAAAAAAGAAAAAAATTATTAAGATACAAAATAAAAAAAAGGGATAAAATTTCACTGACACCCGGTGTATAATACCGGGTGCGGGTGTATCAAAAAGGTGGTTTCTTCTTTTTTTTTGATCAATAAAAATATAAAATTTTTAATTAAAAATAAAATTAACTGGGGGGTTAAAATTTTTTGTCTTTTTGGGTTTAACAAGTGTTGTTGCCATTTCCTGTTAAACCTGAGGGAAAAAAATAGTTTAAAACGTTAATTAACAAAATTTATTCTTATACAACCGAATATTTCATTTTTTTCATTATTTTTATCTAAAAAAAAAAAAAATTATAGGAAGGAACCAGCTTTGAAACCCCCATAAAAACATATTCAAAAACATAAATAAAACGCATTATTTTTAAGACACTTACTAACTGATGCAGACAAATATCTTTCTGAATAAATACGGGAAATCAAATTTTTAAAAGATAACAAAAAAAAACCCCCAAACCAACGATGAAAAAACGGCTGTTTGGATTCAAGGTTTAATAGCGACGGTCCTATATGTCTTAAGTTTTAATTTCTAAAAAATGTTAATTTGCGCAACCCACCGAACTAAAACCTAACAAATCTGTATAAAACAAAATTTGGGGCCAATTTTTTTGAGTCCAACCCAAAAAATTTTAACTAAAACATCCCACAACCCAAAAAGCCCCAAAAAAGGGGAAACGTTACCAAAATCCGGTGGTCTGGTAACATTTTTTTTTGGCCTGTTGTTGATCGAGTGTATAAATATTTCTGTAAAGGGGTTTAATAAATATATATATATATATATATATATATATATATATATATATATATATATATATATATATATATATATATATATATATATATATATATATATATATATATATATATATATATATATATATATATATATATATATATATATATAAAAGGCTTCGGTAAATTTTTTAGCTCCATTGCTAAAAAAGCAATATTTTAATATAATTTTTTGTTTTCACTATTTTTTTACACCATAATAAAAAAATGGGGCTGAAAAAACGAAATTTTCACTCCTTTTCACAAAATAAAATAATTTTTTTTATTTCCCGTATAAAATATGCCGAGCAATATGGCGGACAAAAAGGGAAAAAAAGCGAAAGAATACCAAAAAAGGGATTTTTTTTTGGGGTTCCCGGCCCTTTTAATAAGCAATGTTGCCAGATGTTTTCTAACAATTTGTTATTTTAAAGGGTTTTTTTTTCCCCTTTACCAGAAATGAATTTTTTTTTTTTAGAAAAAATAAAATCAGAACTAACCAACAACAATTTTTAAAAAATTACCTATTTTGGGGATTTTTTTGTTAGTTGTCGTTGGTTTTTTCCCCATTAAATTGTAAAATTTCTTTATCATAAATCCCTTTGAACAATTTTTTTTGATCAACGTCGCAAATTCGGCCTTTTTTCAACCCAAAAAAAATAGTATTTTTTCGATTTTAATTTTTTATTTTTTTGCAAAAATGCATTTTTTCGGATTTTTCGGGGAAAACTACTAAACAAAATGTGTTTTTTTTATCTGTAATATTTTTTTTTTTTAAATCGAATGGGTTAAATTTCCCCCACCCTATATATATATATATATATATATATATATATATATATATATATATATATATATATATATATATATATATATATATATTTTTAAAAAATCTTTTGACTTAAATTGAACGTAATATGTCATAACAATTATTTACTCGCAAATGGGAAAAACCCCTTGAATAACCGAACAGATAATTTTCGTTTGTGGATATCCCAAAAAAAATCTTTTTAACATCTTTTTTAAACCCGATACAGACCCCCAAAATTTCGATTTCGTTCCCAAAACTTATTTATCACCGTCATCGTTTTTTACTTAAAATAATTTAAATTAATATGAAAATACCTTTTAAAAAAATAGATTCACCAAAAATTTTTTTAGTTACTCACTAAATTTTTATTTTTACTTTGATCTGAACGGGTTTTAAATTACTAAGTGCCGTGCGAAACTGGTTTTTAAAAATTTTTTGACAAACTAAAATAATTAGTCGAATTTGTAGATGTTCACATGCATGGTTTTCCTTAAATGAATTTTTTTTAAACACTTAGGGGAAATTTTCGATTCAATTTTTAAAAATTTTAAAAAAAGACCAAGTTTTTCCCCTAACTTACGTACCAAATTTCAAGTTTTTTCCCCCAAATATACAGTTCCTAAATTGGTGGGAAATATATGGGGATTTTAAAAAAACGATAGAAAAAAGGGAAAGGGGGGAAAATTTTGGGGGCAACCGGAAGTTTTAACCCCTTTCCCAAAAAAGGGATCATTTGGGGTTTTTAGAAATTTTAAAAACCCCAAACCCCTTTTCAAATTTTATTTTTTATAAGTAAAATTTTTTAAATTTTTAAAAAAAATTCTTCGTTTTTAGAATATGCGGGGGTAGTCAATTTTTTTTTCCCGTCTCGGGGTTTTTGGGGAAACATCATCAACTTTATTTTTTCATATGGACGCCATTTGGGTTTTTTCGGCCCAAAAAAGGTTTTTAATTTTTGATTTCAATAATGTAAAAAGATGTTAAATTTAAAAAGTTTATAACCTCATTTTTTAAAAAAAAAAAATTTTTTTCTCATTAAATTGTTCCCGGGGAAAATTTTTTCTAAAAAATATTTTAAAGGGGGTTTGCGAAAAACTACAACGTTAATACCGTTTAAAAAACAAAACTACACGTAACAAGATAATTGAAACAAGTGAAAACAAAAACAATGAAAAGTGGCTAAACTAATATTCCTAAAAAAATAAATGAAAAAACCTAAAATTTAAAATATTGTCCATATTTCTCAACATATTAACGATATTTTTTTGAATAGTTAAATTTTAATGAAGGTTTGGGGCCCTTTGGTTTTCTAAAAAATTTTGAAGATTTTGGGTTTTTTTTTTAATGTTGGTTAACTGCACCCCCTCGGTCGATTTTCTTCAACGTACTTTTAGGTCGTGATTTTTAAAACTTCCGAATTTAAACAAATTTGTAACCTGTTTTCAAAAGTATATTATTTTGGGGGTGTTCCTTTTCCCCAGGAAAATTGTCGAAATACGTTTGCGCAGTTTTATTAACATTTCTATTGCTTTGAAAATAACGTTAAAAAAATTTTAAATTTTTTTCTTCAAAAATTTAAAACCATTTTACAAAGTTGTAAAAATTTTAATCTGTACTCGAGCTAACTTGATAATGACGCTAGATGACTTCGCCGGAATCAAACCAACTGAGAAAATATTTTTTTTAAAAGGGGATGAGGTTATAAACTACAAAACAAAATTTTTTATACATTGTTGAAAAAAAAAAAGCACTATTTGGCTGAAAAAAAATTTGATATGGGGCCCATAAAAAAAAGTAAAGTTGATGTTTTTTTTTTTCGGGCGCCATTACATTTTGTTGTAACACGGTATTAACGTAATAGCTATGTTCGCGAACCCATTTCTGTAAAATATGGGGTTCATTACCTGTTTCGCCAATTACTAATATTTTATTTTTTAAAAAAAAATGACGTTCGCCGGAATCAAGGCCAACTGAGAAAATTTTTTTTTTAAAATAAATGAAGTTATACCTTTAAATTATAACATGTTATACATTGTTGAAATCAAAAAAAAAAGCACTATTTGGTTTGGCTGCGTAAAAACCAATTTGGGGTCCATATGAAAAAATAAAGTTTTATGATGATTTTAAAACCCCCAAAAGTAGAAAAAAAAATTGATTTCGGTTTATTTTCCAAAAAAAGTTGCTTTGAAAAATTTTTTTTTTTTGGGTTTGAAAAATTTTAAAAAAAAATATGGGCCCATTTTCGAAAATGAAAAAAAGGTTTTTTTTTTTTAAAAAAAAAAAACCCTTTTGGAAGGGTTTTAAAATAATTTAAAACCCCTTTTAAAACCATTTTCTATCTATTTGGTTTTTAAAAACCCCATATTTTTCCAAAATTTGGAACACACTGTATATATTTTATATATATATATATATATATATATATATATATATATATATATATATATATATATATACATACATACTTTTTTTAGATATAACATTTTTTAACTCTTAGGAATTTGTGTAAATTTTATTCGTGTATATCTTCCTTTTTTAAAAGACCCCAGAAAAAGTTGTTTTTGGGGGAAAAAACGGGAGACCTGGATGACTAATTTATGGTGTGACCCCCGGGCCCAAAAACATTTACAAAAAAGGGAAAAGGGAAAAAATTTCGAAAAACCAGGTATTATGTGCCGGGCACCCCCTCCATTTGGTATCAAACTTCCGGATTCTTTTAAAAAAAACATTTTAAAATAGGTTAAAGTTGTTTCCCCAGTAGTTCCAAATAATTTTTCGCATTCAAATTTTGATTTAAAAAAAGGGGTAATAATCCCCCTTTTCCCCAAAAAATCCCCCCAAAATTTTTTCTGTTTTTTCGTCCCAGTTTGGGGTACTTTTTTGTTTTTTTTTTGCCCCAATTTTGGGGTTTTTATGATTGGGGTTTTTTTTAACGTAAATGTGTATTTATCTGAAAAAAAAATTTTTTAAAAAAAAATCCTGTTCGTGTTCCCCAACCACCCAAAAAAGAATATTCCTTTTTATTTCATCCCGTCCCTTAGTTTTTTTTCCTTCCCCTATTTGTTTAAAAAATATTTATGCCTTTCCCCAAAACCCCGGGGCCTTTTTGGGCATTTTTTTCTATAACATCCTGAAGTTTTTTTTTTACTCACCTTCCCCATATTTTCTTTTTACGGGAAAAAACCTTTTGTCTCTATTGTCTTTCTTTTTTTTTTCTTTAATATTTCTTGCTGTAGTTATTTATTTTGTACCTTTGGTTTAAAGTAGTCCTATCGACTGTTGTTTTTTGGGGGGTTCGGTATTTTTGGATACTGGGGGAGCGAACATGTCTGATACCTTTTGGTAACCATTTCCCTGATAGTTTTTTTAAAACCTTTTTGGAAAAAAAAAATAAAAAACGTCAAAAAATTAAAATATTTTTCCCCGTTTTCCTTACTCAAAATTGGTAGTTTTAACGGGGTTTTAGGATTTTTGATTGAAATTTGAAAAATTAAATTTTTTTAAAAGGAATATGTAAAAAATTCACATATAGGGTGTTATTTTATTTAGAATTTATTTTCTATAAAATATTTAAAAAAACAGGGTTTTTTCCCTTAAAATTAAAAAATTGACCCCTTTCCGTGAACCCAAATCATCAAAAACAATTTCAACGATTTGGGTCAAAATGGGGCACGCTAAATTTAATTTTTCCATTTTAAAAAATAAAAAAGTTATGGGGGGATATAAATAATATTATTTTTTTAGTATTGGTTTTTTTTATTTAAGTCGATTTTTTTTTAAAAATTTCTTTTTTTTTTTTTTAAAAAAAACCAAAAAAATTAAAAAATTTTTACTTTCGTTTTTTTATATAATTTGTTATTTAACCTTTTTACACAAATAATTTACTGAACTTGAAAAATTTTTGATATTTTTTTTTAGTCTTTCCAATTCTTTAATTTTAATTCCCAAAAAATGTGTCCTTCAATAAAAAAAAAAGAGCGGGGAATTTTTTCTGAAAAGTGAAATTTCTAAAAAAAAAAAAATTAAATTTTTTTTTATGGTACGGGGAAGGAAATTTTAAAAAAAGCAAATGTTACAAACGGGATTGATAAAATTAACGGAAAAGGTTTATTTCGCATTTCTCGATAATTATTTACGATTGAGGTTGGTTAAGTCAATTTTTTTAAAAATTTTCCCGAATGCAAAGGTGCAACTAAGTTCAATAAATTTTAAAAGTATAAAAAAAGTTGTTTCTATTTAGTGTCGCCGCCAGAAAAAAATGTAGGGGGGGCAAAAAGTATTTAAGTCAATTTGCTGGTTTTTAAATTAAATTTAAAAAAACAAAAAAAACCCCAACTTTAATTCTAAGAAATAATCCCAAATTTTAAAATTTCCCGGAAAATTTTTAAAATTTAAGGATTTAGACGTAATGGTTTTTTTTAAGAAATTTTTTTAAACCCCGGGAGGTCGACGGACCCCCGCCCCCCTTTCGGCGGCCATGTTTCTATTATTTTTATTATAATTTATAATTTTTTAGAAAAATTTTACTAAAAAAATTATTTAAAAAAAAAAGCGTTGGGAAGGGTTTTAAAAAAAAGGGGGGATCCTTTGGGGGATAAAATACCCAAAACTTCTATATTAATGTTAAAAAAAAGGAAAATTTGTTTGTGATTGTTTTGTTTGTTTGATGTGGAAAATTATTTTCCATTAGATTTTACATTACCCTTGATGAACATAAGCTAGGAAAAAATTTTTTTGGAAACTACCCTCTAAACGGGGAAAATGGCAGGTGAAGACTTAGAAGTGTGAAAATTGGTATTTAAGCTTTTTATTATGATAAAAGAAAAAACACATCTGTTGAGGGTTAAAAAAGGGGGGGAAAAATTTAATAAAAATTGTTATTTTTTTAAACCTTTTAAATGGGAGTTGATAATTAGGTTTGATTTGCCCCTTTAAAACTGGTAAAAAAGGCCCGGGGAAAGCTGGACTTGATGAGACCACTTGTCCCTTTGGGGTTTTGGGGGGGTAACAGAAAATGGGGGGGTTGAACTTGCAGCAATGGTCAAAACACCCCCCAAAAAAGAAAAAACGCCCCTAATAGGGGGGGTTTGGAAAAAAATTAAATTTGCAAACTAAGCCATCTTATAGAGTCGTTTGGGGTAACTGTACGCAGCGGGTAAGGGCGCGGTGACGAAATAAACGAGGAGATAGTGGGGGGGTCGGGCCCGGTCGTTAATTGCCGCGATCGCAAAAAAATCAGTTTGTCGTTTAAGGTGTTGACCTTCTTTAAAAAAAATTTAAAAGGTCTTTGAAATCAGGAGTTTTGTTAAAATATTTAGTCAATTTACCAGTGGTAGCCATTTCGGGATTCATATCCCCAAGTAAGTTTTTTTTGTCTGATAAAAATTTTAGTATTAAAGTATCGTTTAAGGTATAAACCTTGGAAGAATTATTTTTAAAATATATTATTTCGGCATTGTTTTCAAAAAACGCATGTTGGGGTAAGTGTTTTGGGGTTAATGTTCGCACGCGTACACCCCTTTCCCCCTTTCGCACACTTAACCCAACGATCCTAATGCACTCTACAAATAATGAATTTTTTTTCGGATTCCCAAGTTTTCCCAAAAAAAAAAGGAACAAGAAGCTTTTACACAAGCCCAAATTAAAAAGCCCAAAAAAATTTTGAAGGAATAAGCCAAAAAGGGAGCCGCTGAGAAAGTAGGTATCTCCGGGGTTTTTAAAAAAGGCTTGCATTAAATAACGTCGCTACTTAAATAGGTCGTTTTAGACCGACTTTTACAGAAGATGCAAGAAAACGAACTTTTCAGTACTGTTTAACAATGGACAATATGTTTTATGGGATCACGATCCAAAATCTACGTCAGCGTTTAAATCGCTGAACTTAATAAAATTTAAATCGATTTGTAAAGTATGTAAAATGGCAGGGCGGATTAGAAAATTTTAAAACGCCATAAAGGCTACGTCTCCGTCAAACTACACCTACAAGTCTAGCTAGAGCAAGCGGTTTTAATAAGGTTCAGGTCGATAGGTTCTTTATTAATTTAAAAGAACTTTTACGACAGATACAAATTCCAACCTAATCGTGTGTACAATATGGACCGGGGCGGGGATGAGTACGGTACCAAAGAAAACACCGAGAGTTGTGTCTTTTTAAAGGCAAAAAGGTGGAGGAAAGATTGTGTCTGGGGAGAAAGGAGTAACTTGACGGCTTTGTGCTGTAGTGCCACAGGACATTTCATACCGCCAGCATTTATTTTCCCGAAAGAGGTTAAAGGGGGAGTTTTTTGATGGTGGTCCAAAAGGATGTGTTGGAATGGCTTTATTCGGGTTTATAAACTCAGAGTTGTTTGTTCAATGGCTACATCATTTTAAAGATCATACACATCCATCTCAAGGTTTCCTGTTTTTTGTTAATGTTTCGTCCCATATAAACAAGCTACCCTTTATTGCAGAACGCATGGAATTTCAGTTTAACATTAGCACCTCAGTAGCCATAAAATACAGCCATTGGATAGGAGTTCTTTGGCCCACTTAAAGCTAAATACTCCATTGAATTAAATGGGTGGATGACTCGCATCCAGGCAGGGCAAAACTAAATTCAATAGCCGCTTATTTAACCGGCTTATCAACAGGTTGCCACAGTTGGCAATGCTAGTTTGGATTTTCCGTTCCCAACCCAACAATGAAAACCTTTTCCAAAGGATTTTGCTCCTTCCCCAGTCCGGATAGATTTATTGTGGTCCATCCAGATGTTAAACAAGAAATCACCGTGTAGGAGTAGAAATATTGGAACAAGAAGAACCTACCAATATTGCAACAATAGAACATACGCCAAAAGACGGTTGCAGTCGAGCATATTTCCTTTACAACAATAAGCCCTTTACCTAAGGCAAATTTTGTTCAAAAAAAAAGAAAAAGGAATCAAATCGAAATCATAATTTTAAGCCCTTTCAAAAGTTTCTAAAAAAGAAAAAGAAGGAGAAAAAGAAGCAAGAAAAAAGTTAAGAAGGAGTTTCCCTTCGGTCTCTATCTCCCAGCCGGGACCTTCAAAACTTCCCATCTCTTCTCTTAAAAAGCAAAAACGAACAGACCCAAGAAAAACAGTTCTCCTGTCCTCTTTGCAAGAAATATTTGTGAGCCCCCTTGAAGAGTGGATTCAGTGCGTAAAGTGTGAAGAATGGTGGCATGAACAATGCACCTCCTATGAAACAAGTCTTTATTGACAATTGTCTTTAAAAATTTGGTTTACCCCTTTTTATGCGCATACTTCCCCCATTATGGGTTAAGTGTGCCAAAATTTTTTTGTTAAACTTTTATGAATAACTTAATAATTTATTAAATTACGTTTAATTTTTGTTATCTCCCTGTAAGTTACATCTAAAAAAAAATGTTGTTTAATGAAATTATAACTCTTCTTTTTGTTTTATAATTTGATATGAAACGCAAAATCGTTCACTTCCCCGAACGACTCTATTTTTTTGTGTCGTTTATTTTGAAAATCGGCGTGTCGAGACTGGGAAAATTTGTGTTACACCCCCACATGCGAAAAACACTTCTCCCAAAAATTTAGTTTTAAAAAAAAAATGACTTTGTGCAAACCAAGTCATTTTATATGTTTTTTGGGTCGGTGATTTCGAAAATCGGTGTGTCGAGACTGGAAAATTTGTGTTAGACCCCCTGATTTCGTTTTCGGGTAATTCTTGTTTTTGGAAGATCACTTTAAATAAAGACTAAAAGAAAAATACAAGTATTAGAAAGATCTTGATACTTTTTATTCAAAAATTAAAATTAATTTGAAATGTACTGAACGGGGTGTTTCCTGCATGTGGGGGGTGTAACACAAATTTTCCAGTCTCGACACACCATTTTGTATGGGAATGTATGGGGATCTTGGAAACCAAGATAGATGAAAAATCGGTTAAATGGGGAAAAATTTGGGACAATTATGTTAGTAAGCTAATTTCGTTTACTACATGGTTTTACCTATTCAGGTTTTTTTAGAAATTTTTAAAAAACCTGAAACATGCATTTTCGAATATAAGCCATATTTTTTTTTAATGGAAATTTTTTAAATCTGTAAAAACTTCTTTTAAAGCAACTTTTTTTTAGAATATGACCGAGTAGTCAATTTTTATTTTCTACGTTTCGGGTTTTTAGAATATCATCGAATTTTTTTTTCATATGGACGCCATATTTTTTTACGCAGCCAAATAGTGCTTTTTATTCTGATTTAACGTGTATAAGATGTTATAATTTAGGAGTTTATAACCATATTTATTTCAAAAAAAAAAAATATTTTCAGTTGACCTTGGGTTCCCGGGGAACGTTTTTTTTGGGAAACAATAAAATATTAGTAATTGGCAAAATAGAAAAACTGAACAGATATTTTCAGATATGAGTTTCGCAAACATAGCTATAACGATAATACCGTGTTACAACAAAACTACACGTAACAAGTTAATTAAAACAAAGTGACAAACAAGTGAAAACAAAAACAATGAAAAGTGGCAAAAACTAATATTCCTACTTAAATGAAGATTAAAATAACGACCTTAAGCCAAAATGTTTTCCATATTTTCAAAATATTAACGATATTTTTTAAATAGTCAACTACCCTATAAATGGTTAATTTGGGATGTGGAATTTCTATCAACACCCCCGGCTGAGGATGTTGGTTTTTAAATTTTAACCCATTTTCGTTTCGATTTTCAAGTTCTTTGGTCGTGGTTTTTAAAACTTCCAAAAGCAAATTTGTAACCAGTTTTTTAAAAGTGTGTTAGTTTAGGGAGGTTTCCTGTCAAAAAAATTGTCGAAATACGTTTGCGCAGTATATTACATTTTGTATTGTTTTTGAAAATAACGTTACAAAATATCGTTTTCAAAAATTAATCATTTTTAAAGTTGAAAAATTTTTAATAACGTACCCAACTTTTGATAATAACGCTAGATGAATTCGCCGGAATCAAGGCCAACTGAGAAAATTTTTGTTTTTGAAGGGGGATAGGTTTTAAATTAAACTTACCATGTTATACATTGTTGAAATTGAAATAAAAAGCACTATTTGGTTTGCGAAAAACATACCCCTATGAAAAGTAAAGTTGATGATGATTCATAAATTTTTTTTTGTAAAACGGTTTTAAACCCTTTAGCTATGTTCCAACCCATTTCTGTAAAATATCTGTTCATTTTATCTATTTTGCCAATTACTAATATTTTATTGTTTACAAAAAAAAGACGTTCCCGGAATCAAGGCCAACTGAAAAATATTTGTTTTTAAATAAATAGGTTAAAACTCTTAAATTATAACATGTTATACATTGTTGAAATCAGAATAAAAAGCACTATTTGGCTGCGTAAAAAACCAATATGGCGTCCATATGAAAAAATAAAGTTGATGATGATTCTAAAAACCCGAAACTAGAAAAAAAAAAATTGACTACTCAGTCATATTCTTCAAAAAAAGTCGCTTTAAAAAGTTTTTATAGATTTGAATAATTTTCATTAAAAAAAAAATATGGCCATTTTCAAAATGCGGTTTCAAGGTTTTTTCAAAAATTTCTAAAAAAACCTGAATAGATAAAACCATGTAGTAAACGGGCTTTCTTACTAACATAATTGTCCAAAATTTTTCCCCATTTAACCGATTTTCTAGCTATCTTGTTTCCAAATCCCCATTTTCCCTACCAATTTGGGAAAAACCGTATACATATAAATCTATTAGGCTTAAACAAATATATATAAATTTTATGGGTATTTGTTATGTTTTTGTGTATTTTTTGTTTGAATGTTTACCTAATTTCTTAAAACTTTTAATCAGATTGTAGCCTTTTTTCTAAAATTTTATTATTTCTTTATTTTAACAGGAAAAATAATAATAAACAAATTATTTTTTAAAGAAATACTAAAATATTGTAGTGGAAAACCTTTTTTATCCTTGATATACAAAGACACCAAAACAAGTGGTTAATTTTGCTTGAAAACAATTTCCTAAGAAAACTTGGAAGCTATTAAAATAATAAATAAAATAACGTTAATACATATAATACCTTATATACAAATTTTACCTAAAATGGAAGACCAATATACAATCAAAATGTAATGTATAACTAACATACCATTTTCCTAATATATTTTTTTTAAAATATGTTGCTCCATTACAAAAAATAAAATAACAGATCAAACATTTGTACTTTTAGATACTTATTAGATACTAATTTATGTTACAAAAACTAAAAAGATTTTAGTTTTTTTCACTAGTGCGGAAAACTATTTTCCAAGCAGATTGTCGGAAAAATATGTTTTCTTTCACGCTTGTAGAAAAATTTATTTTGTTAACCCCCCAACCACAAGCAAAAATATCGAAGAAAAAATGTCGAAAATGACATTCCAAGGGGTCCAAATTTCCGATGCGCATGGAGAATGAATTCTTTTAATAAAAATATCCTGGGCTATTCCAAGATAAGAAATCATATGCCATTATACCAATTTAAAATTATGCAAACTTTAAAATAGCTGTTATATGTCCAATAAATTTTATTGTAACATATCATCTTATTTGGGCAATAAAGCCTTTAATTAAAAACAAATAAAGAGAATGTGTATGGGGATATATTTATCTATATTTATGTTCTCTTACCCACAACTTATTGTGTAACACTCATCTTCTGAATTTGGTTTGGAAATGTTTTTTTTTTCTAAGTTTTTTTTAAAATTAGAGAAGTGGTTTTTAAAACTTTAACAAAGGTTTAAAATAAAGCTTATCCTAGTTATTGGCTGATAAAAGGGGGTCATTTAGACTGATGGGTTTTGGTACTAGATTCTTGACGGATTAATCATTGTTTTGGTAAAACCCATTGGAGGAAATTGAAATTTTTAAGTAAATAATCAGATTAAATTGATTAATTGGCTTTAAAGTTTTTGAACCGGATTTTGTTTCTTTAAAATACCAATTTTTTGGAAAATTTTAAAATTCTATATTTTCTTTATAAGGGTGCCAAGATTGAGTGGAAAGCATGGGGACCGAAACCGTAAGAATGAAGCAATTATGGAAAGGGGCATTTGGTGTACCATCCTTTTTTTGAAAGTTGTAAAATTTCGAAAAACTTCCGGAATATCCGGAAATAACCGGTTTGGCGGTTTTTATTTTTTTCTGAACGTTATTTAAAGAGGGAAAAAAACAAAAGACACTTTGATGGCCACTTTTTAAGCTCTACAAAACAGCGTTGAGAGATTTTCGGTACGACGTTTTGTTTTTTTTAAAAACATCATCAACTTTATTTTTTAAATACGACACTCAATTGTTTATTGCATTTTTTTGAAGCAGTTTAATCCCAATTCAATGATGGATAGCACTTAATATTTTTCTGTTAAATAAACATATTTTCCATAAGAGACAATGAGAGGGGCAAGGAACGCACATCATTTCTTATAGGGGCGTTCCATATTTGTTAAATAAATATTGTGTTATACATTTTTGTAATTTGGGGTAATAGGGGAAAAAAAAAAACCCAGGTCCGCCTTTAAAAAAAAAAGTTGATGATGATTTAACGAAAATGAAACGTCGTACGGAAAATTTCTGAACGTTTTTTTGTAGAGCTTAAAAAGTGGCCATGAGAAAGTGTCTTTTGTTTCCATACTCTTTAAATAACGTTAGAAAAAATAAAAACGAAATCGGCAAATTTCGTTTTTCCCCAGATACTTATCTCCGGAAGTACTCGGAATTTGGAACTTTCTAAACGGCATGTTGTTAGACACCTAAAGGCGCAACTTTGCCACAATTTAACCGACTGTATTTTTGTTTTTCCGAGATCCCCATGCCACTCGAATCTGTTAAAAATATTGGCCTACCATTTAAAAGACATGAATTAATAAAACAACTTCTTTTTATCTGACTGAAAAAAGTGAAAAAATTAACCATACATCGTGATTGGCGGATGATTAAACTAAGAATAAATTTTTCAACAAAAAAAATCGTATTTACAAAAATAC